>OZ020567.1:65359882-65489086 GCA_963971475.1 Chrysops caecutiens
GCAATTTTTGGTGCCGACTCGTTGTATGGGAACGGTCATAAGTAAAAAACACAAATAAATAGAATTTAGTTTAAATGAACGTACATTTCGGTTGTGAGGATTTTAAGGCAAATGTTTGAATTTACGAATAGCCCGAGGTTAGGCAAAATTTGGTAGCCTCACGTAGAAAGAATTTACATTAGAAAATAGTGATAACATTTGGGTTTGCATAGAGTAAAGGGGTCAATGAGGAAATTATTTTAGAAAACAATTATAACATTTTGGCTACACTATGTATACTGGAAAATAAATATAACATTTTGGATTATATAGAGTAAAGATATCAATATGGAAATTATATTGGAAAATAAACATAACACTTTGCACTATATAGAGTAAGGGTAGCAATAAGGAAATTATATTGGAAAATATATATTACATTTCGGATTATCAATTATACTGGAAAATGAATATAACATTTTGGCTTACATAGAGTAAATGTATCAATGAGGAAATTATATTAGGAAGCAATTATAACACTTTGGATTATATAGAGTAAAGATATCAAAATGGAAATTATATTGGAAAATACACATAACACTTTGGCTTATGTAGAGTAAAGGTAGCAATAAGGAAACTATATTAGAAAATATTTAGAACATTTTGAATAGTAATGGCTAAGGAATTTGAACTAACTAAATTGTTGACCAATAAACAGATGATTCATTCAACCAAAACATGTATTTCAACATAACGCTAACAATGAAGCTAAAGGTAAAACTACCCACTGGTTAATAGCAAAATATAAAATTATATAACAAGAAGAAAATATAATTATATATATATAACAACACTGATTCCAATAAATATATATATAACAGTCGAGACGATCATTAGAATGGCGTGATTTTTACCACGCCACAGTAATGCGGGCCAGTATGGCGGGGGCTGACTGTGTTAAGTTACTTCCTGTCCGACTATCGAAGGAAGAACTTTCCTCCAAGACGACGACGCAGAAAACATACTATAATTATTAACAGCGTAACAGAAAAATAGAAATAAAATCCATTATGCAAGTAAGTGCAGCGTTCTTCTTTGTCATAAAAATTTGGTTTGGCACCGACTGGTTTGGTTTTATTTTTTTTATTTATTTTTATTTTGTTAATTACATTGCTTGAATATTCTTCTTGATTTACAAAGACTGCACCTTCTTGTTGATGTATTTGAATTGCTAAATAAATTAAGGGTTATAATTGAAACTTGTTTCAACAGTTTGTTAAGTTTTCTTGGATCTTCAGGTGCAATCAATCCATCATCTACATGTATAGCAACCAACAGTTTCTTTCCAGATGTTGACTTGAAAACACATTGAACAGTTGACGTTTTAAATAAAATAGACGTTTGAACCATTGTTGTGAAGTTTTGTTTAAGATTTTGCAGATTTTTTTTGGTTCATTGTAACCTTTAGGCAGATCCATGTAGACCTCTTGATAGAAAGTTCCATATAGAAAAGCAGATTTGATGTCACAAGTGTATATTTTCATATCTTCTGATTGCCATTATATTCTCAGAGAGTTGATTTGTGCCGCAGATATGGTCGCCACCTTCTGGAAAACATTGAATCTGTGAATTTTTTTTCGATCAGAGGCCCTGGAATTTTATTATTTTTGATTGAAAATTTTTTTTCTCAATTATTGTTTTTACTAACAATAAACTTAAACAACTGAGAATATGTTCGGAGTATTTATTATGGTAATTATTTATAACTCATTTATCATCTCTGGGATGTAAATACGTTACAGCCACCAGCAAAATCATACCGGAAGAGGATCAAGAGCGATTTTACTTTATACGTTCAAATATCAAATCAAGCTATTTAGTATTTTTTAAACCACAAACCCACATTCTGAACATATGCAGGACATGGTGAACGACTAAAGTTGTTTAGAAATTTCTTATGATAATTAATTAATGCATTAATTAATGCATGCATATGTATTATTTTTCTGTCTGAAAATTGTGACCAAACTGAAATCTGAAGGAACATATATTCTGTTATTCATTTAAAAGAAATTTTGTTTTTCCGTCAGGTTTCCAACTGAATTCCGTTTCATATTTTTGACAGAATATACATATTTTCCTATAGTTTTCAGCCGCATTTAAAATTTACGTCTGAGTTTCGAAAAAAATTTACGCTTCCGACTGATTTTATCACTCGAGATGCCGAGAAAAACAACGCTCTTGAAAGCCAATGGAAGCCTGTAACTGACTTCTCACGAAGTTTAGAATTTACAAATTTTATAGTCAGGGAATTTCGTCCGAGAAGTCATTGGAAAGTCAGTGAAACCCGGGATTCGTCTGGGAAATTTGTTGCAGAAAAAAAGTGGTCATCATGCACAGAGGTAAAAATGTCTTGATAATTTAAATATAGTTTAAGCTGGCAACCCCTGGCAACAAATCTTGCCCGATAATGACCATTATATTTCATTTACATATCCGGCGACTTGTGACAATCTCTTTTCCAGTAGCACAGTCTTTGTTGACTAAGTCCCATGTTTGGTTCTTCTTTAAACAGCATTTTTGAAGTGAAAACTTCTCTAGCACCGTTGTGATTTGAAACTCGATAAAAACGAAAAAGCGACACTAAAAAGAAACGAAAATATAGACTTATAAGACATCACCTGCAAGAGAATGAGAAAGAATAGACATATACAGTGTATCCTTTTATCTTAATATAAAACATAAATAATAGTATATTTCCCTTCAGAATCGCGTAACTCAAGTAATAGGAGCGCAGAAAAACATGACTGAACATGACAAACTCGTGGATCGAGTAATTGGAGCAATGAAAAATCGGATCGGATTGATTTTTATGATGTTCATGATTTTCTGCATTCCTATTACTTGAGTAGGAGACAGAAAATTGAGTGCAAAAATTATTACTCGTGGGAACTACAGAGGGGGTAGGATACTAGTGGATTAAAGAAAATCGTTTCGTTTCGTTTCGTTCCACTTCGTTCCGTTATTCTTTAGGGTTGTTAAAAACAGAAATAAGGCATATTATATTAACAAGGGGGCGCCCCCTGCTCGCTACGCTCGCCAACCCCCGTCGTTCGCTACGCTCACTGTGATAGCCCGCGCATGGCTTTCCATATAGCATTGTCAGTAAACAAGTATTTTAGTTCAGACTACAGTCGCACTCATTTAGGCTCATTCAGCACGCCAACGTACAGCTTTATTGAATGAGGCCCCATCCACAACTATCCAAAACCTAGCGCATGCGGTTGCGAATTCAAAAAGATCTTAAAGTTCCTCATAAACAATACTTTTTGCAAAAATTCAATCATCTCCTGCTATAACCTTGCGCTGGTGTTTCAGACATATAGCTCTACTCTACTGGCTGCAACATAATATTGTCCGTGGGGAAATACAGGTTGTCTTAGTGATATTCATACTTTTTGAAACATTTGCCCCTGGGATTTATTAATTGTCATCGCAAAAGCCAGAATGACAGGAAATTGAGTTCTTTCAAAGGAAAATGGCAGAAGTGTACCTGAATAATTAAGAAATAAAACGAATTCTATTTCATGAGGTAAAACTCTCATGGTTTGGGTCAAAGTTATGTTGTGGAATATCGAAAACACGGACCATGAAGTAAAGCCATTCTCAAAAAGTGATACAGGTGTACCATGAGGTACAACTGGCAATGTTCGTCAAAAATCTTCACAGAGTAAAATAGTCTTACCTCCGTAAAGTTTAGATGACATATTGAAATTTCATCTGTGATAATGATAGATGTAGATCTAATGAACTGAGCTTGTTCACTGTTTACACAGAGGCTTGTTGCGGAATTCTCCAAAACTGGTATGAGCTATTTGAAAACTTTTTGAAGAATTCTATCTTGCATTAAAAGAGTGGATTCAATACCACTGAAAGCACACGCAATGTATTGAATTGAGGTGCAAAGAATTCGATTTGTGAATAATTGAGGTTTGGGCAAAAGTCTTACAACAACCAGCATGTGCTGTAAGACAAAAAATATTACAATCAGTATTACTATTTAAAACTTCCTGTAAAACTTAATCAATAGCGGAACGCTGCTCGGCATTGGTACTTTGGAACACTTAAATTTGATTGACTTCAAAGATTGGAGTCAATTCTGTTCCGCTGTGATTTTGCTGCTGAACATTTCCTTCCTTAAAAACTACATTTTGCCGGTGAATCAAGTGACATTGAAGTCGAACTATAATATATTATGTGACTGGTAATGCATTGGATACGCATTTATGCGCCAATTTGCTTCCGTAGATCCAATATAGTGACCGGACAAAAAGCTTTCAATTTCATCTATATGAACTTTGGCATAGTTGTATCCCTTATAAACATATTTGTACATATATTTTAGGCTCCTATCTGTGCCAAGAACTTCCACATTTTAGTGGCAATCAAACGCTTAATGAACAACATAATCAACAACATAGATATGTATAGATATGAACAACATAACGGTTGTCAACAGAGTGGCCACGAAAGTCAACTGTTATACCATTAACACGACGCATCTAACATTGGCCTGAGTTGTATGGTAAAAGTCTTTAGAAAAGCTTTTGCTGAATTTCCATCTCTCATACAGACGGGGATACGATTCAATAAACCACATGGACCGTGGATCATTTTGTTTTTAACTATTGTAAATAATGAAGTTCTAGGAAATATATATTGTAAATAATATATACCTTTAATTTCCGTACAAACAAACAATCTCTTATTTCCTACCTTTTCTTTTTTTTATAAATTGTGGTGTTGAAAGTGTGCAGACGAAATTATGATATATTGGATGTATGATATAATTCAGATTTTGCATTTTTAATAGTTTTTTGCTCGTAGCAGCTAAATAAATCATTCTAGGAGGTTTATATATATGACTAACGATGGTCAACGATGGCTTTAAATTTGTCTGTGGTAATGCATCCATATTATGGTCTGTGGCCATATGTTCATTGTTTTGGCTTAGATAGTAGGTTTGTGTGAAAAGAATGCTCGTATTTGGCATAAATGGTGTGCTATTCAGCCGAACATATGATCTATGGCAATGATAATGTTAAATAAGTATGTTCTATATTTTCGGAGAGGAATGCAATCATATGTTCATTCGTTTGGTTTGTGTCCCCAGTAGAAGATTGATCCATTTGGTTTGGTTTTCGACTAATTTAGTACTTGCCATTTATTAGAGACACAAACCAAAAATCATCATATGCTAAGCAATCAAAGCAAAACAATCACACGCATACATTCTTCCCAAGAGCATCATCTACGTTAAACGTGTGCTCAATTCACACATACTATCCCATTGAATTTTTTAATTTCAATGTAAAAATAAACTTATTAATAATTAAAGTTAAGAAAAAAAATTAAGTGATGCAGAGGAAAAACTAATTTTTCGAATGGTATAATCTTCCTCCTGGTAAGTTCACCTGGTTTCCTGTAAAAGGGATAATAAAAAAACGTGTCGCCTATTTATATATAGATAAATAAAGAAAGAATGGAATCAGTCTTATACATACTTACTGAAAATTGAGCTTTACAATTTTAATTTCTTTTAGTTTTTGAACTGGATCATCTCGTAGCGGTTTTTCTTCGCAACTTGATCCGCATCAGTAAAGAAAACACTGTTATTGATAAAACTAGGAAGATTATGGAATGGAACATTGAGTTCGACCATGAGACGGGAATCAGTTCTATACATACTTACTGAAAATTGAGCTTTACAATTTTAATTTTTTTTTAGTTTTTGAACTGGATCATCTCGTAGCGTTTTTTATTCGCAATTTGATCCGCATCAGTAAAGAAAACACTGTTATTGATAAGACTAAGAAGATTATGGAATGGAACATTGAGTCGACTATGAGACGGAGAGTTCTAGGGCGATGAGACCTAGAGATAAGGGAAGGAACAAAATGAACATTAGAACGAAGTGGTAGCGACGTTTAAAATGATTTTGTCACTTTAGTTTCGATACAAAAGTTACATCACGTGAAAAATTTTCTATCTCTAAATGTATCTCGTATAATAAATCTAATACAAACAAAACCATTTATTTAATACCTATTTCAATAAATATTTTCCAAGGATGCCGAAAACAAATGCTGAAAAGTGTCATGAGTTTCGGCAGAAAAACAAACCAAATATCATTAAAAATGTTCCAAAAAGTTCAACGAAACGAGTACGTGAATTTCGTGCACGCCGAAGGGCATTATTAAACGTGCAACATACAGTAACAAGTATGCATAATGAAACGTTCAATGTTCAAAATCGTGAAAATCATCACTGTAAGTGTTTGAATATTGTCTAATCAGCAAATTTGGTCCTCAATCCTTCCAGAATTCTGGAATTATTAAATTCGAATATTTTCCGTCCACGAGCTTGAATATTTTCAGTCCACGAGCTTCCGGTCAAACGAACATTGGAACCTTTTCGGCCAGACTATTCCCACGGGCAAATAATAAAAAGTCATCAAAATTTAACCATAAATTTTCAATTTTCGCAAACATGTTTTAGTCGCTATTTAGATCTCAAATAAGTAAAATTGTAAAGGTAAAACTAGAGAAATAAAGTTCAGTTGTTTTACAAAAACACATTCTTAATATTTACTTTATTAACTGGCGCCCGAGCAGGGACCCTGAGTGAAATTTTATGTTATCAAAGTGATAAACCAAACACTGTGTTCTTTAAATTAATGAAAGTGTTAAACAAATTATAGTGTTTTTCAAATTAATCAAAATCATAAAAATTAATGATTGATTATGATTTCATAGATCAAATTTTGAGGAAAATAAGTAACATTCATTTTCGTCTAATACAAAAGTGAAACTTTGAATCTTAAAATAACATTTGAGTCTTTAAAATATAATTGAATCAAATAATAAAGTGATTTTAACAAAAATTTTCTTATTTTGATAAAATTTAACCGACTTGAGGTATGAAAGAGAACACAATGACTTTGAAAAACATTACTTAAAACTAGTGCGACTCCTAGTGAGTCACTCTTAAAGTAGGAAGTTGCAAATAAAATAATTGCAAACTTCCCTCAACACAAGAAACGTAGGAAAAGAGGCCCCGAAGTAGACCACACCAGGACAAAACGGAGCTTTCAAATAAAACAGAAGAAGCATTCGGGGTCAACGGAGAGGAGATCCACCATCCAACGTCCAACAAAAACAACAGGTGGCAACCACACATCTACTAATTTTACTGTAAGTTAATTCCTTTTATCTTTTTAAAGAAAAACATAATAAAATTGATCAAAGTAATTAAAAGAAATATCTGCAAATTTTTAAACAAGAAGTAATGAAATAAAATATTTCTGAACACAAAATTATTTCTGCAAATAAAATATCTTAGTGTTTAAGTTACAAGTTGTAAAAGCGTGTAAACCTGCAAATCCTACCGAAAATAAAAATTAAATAACGATCAATCGTGTCAATAATAATTAATACGAATAATAATTAGTTGTGAAAGAAAAATCAATTTCGCGAAAGTTTTGTAAAACTATTTTTATAATTTAACATGGTTTTCTTCTTAAAAAAAAAATTCCTTCCAAAATGACGCAGGAAAATATAATAAAACCCGGCGTATTGTCCAATCACAGTGCTGCAGGCGGTGGTAACACTAACACACTTGACCTCACCGAACTTACCCGAATCATAACAGAGATCGTTAGAAATGAAAACCAACAAATTCTCAGTAGATTTCCAAATCCTACTCGACATACAAATGATACAGACCAAACTATCGACCCACAACACATTCAGAATCTCGACCAAATGGACAAAATACCAGATGTAGTCAAAAGCTTACGCGAATTTTCCGGTCAACCAGGAGAATTTGGCTCCTGGAAGAAAAGTGTAGACAGGATCCTAAAAACTTACGAACCTTTAAAAGGCACTCCCAAATATTATGGGATTCTTAGTGTTATAAGAAACAAAATAAGAGGGCACGCAGATACAGCCCTCGAATCCTACAACACGCCATTGGATTGGGAAAAAATTTCGAGATGTTTATCTCTATATTATGCCGACAAGAGGGACTTAGGCATTCTGGAATACCAGATGACTACTCTTGTCCAAAGAAATGAAACCATTTCCGAATTTTACCAAAAAGTCTATTATCACCTATCTCTGATCTTAAACAAATTATCTCCAATGGAGATGAGTCAAGAATCCATGAACGTGATGACCCATTCATATAGGGATAAAGCACTAGGCACATTTATAAGAGGACTCAAAGGAGACTAACCAAGACTCCTGAGTATGCGTGGACCTATCGATCTGCCAGAAGCCCTACACTTGTGTCTAAAATAAGAAAATGTTGATTATCGAATCCAACATAGCCATGGGCACATTAGAACACAAAATCCAACCCGACCACCTCCACTTCCTCCGAAAAGGATAGCCCCTAATCCACAGTACGACTATAGGTCCCCTCAAAACTTACCCTCAGTTGCTTCACAACCCAAAAGTTGTTAATACCCCATTTCACTCTTTTAATAAACCTCCCTTCCAACCTCCATCTAGACCACAGAGAAGTCCTTTCCCAAAACCTGAACCAATGGATATCGATCAATCAATCCGATCTCGGCAAATCAATTACACGAATAGACCAAATTACCAACAATTCGCTAACAAAAGACCACTTTCCAATCAAGTACATCCGCCTGTGAAGTACCAAAGAATCAATCATGTTGAACAAAACGTGGAAGACCAATCTTTGCATGACTATTACGAACAAATAAAAAGCGACGATACCGTACACGACCAGACAATTGTTGATTACACTAATACTCAAGACACAATCGAACCAGACGAATACGTTCAAACCTACGACGGCAACTATCCTCAGGAACCAGCCGAACATCTAGACGTGGTTAATTTTTTAGATTAGAGAGCTCTTCGCTTCCTTATTTCGAACAGAGGACGAAGAGCGGCAAAAAGTTTAAATTTTTAATAGATACTGGATCGAACAAAAATTATGTTCAACCACAATATGTCAAAAGTCCCATTCCAAATCAGAAGCCTTTTCTAGCTCATTCTGTCGCAGGAAGCGTTAAAATAACGCACCACGGTTTAATTGATCTTTTTGGACCAGATCGAAAACTAAAATTTTTTCTTCTCCCCAATCTCAAATCATTTGATGGTATCATCGGAAATGACAGTTTAAAACAATGAAAAGCCACTATTCATACTCCCGAAGGATTTATGACAATTCACCCAAATATGAAAATCCCTTTAAAACAACAAATTTCTGACACAGTAAATAACATAAATTTAAGAACATCACATTTAAGCTCTCATCGGAGAGAAACTTTGGAAAATTTGTTTCAAAATTTCAAAACCATATTTTCCGACCCTAACGAAAAATTCACTTACACATCTAGAGTAAGAGGAGAGATACGTACAAACTGTCCTGATCCAATCTATTCTCGATCATACCCATACCCTTCATGTATGAAGGATGAAGTCGAAGCAAATTAACAAGTTGCTGGAAGATGGAATCATAAGACCATCCAGATCACCCTACAATTCACCTGTTTGGAATGTCCCTAAAAAGGAAGACTCTTCTGGAGAGAAAAAATACAGATTAGTCATCGATTATCGAAAACTAAACTCTGTTACAATCGTCGATAAATTTCCAATTCCCGACGTAGATAACATCTTATCCAACTTAGGAGCAAATAACCTGTTCACTGTCATAGACCTGAAAAGCGGTTTCCATCAAATTCCTTTAAAGGAATCCGACATTGAGAAAACTGCTTTTTCAGTAAACCACGGTAAATATGAATTTACTCGCTTACCTTTTGGCTTAAAAAACGCACCATCGATATTTCAAAGGGCTCTCGACGATATTTTGAGAGAACATATTGGTGGAAGATGTAACGTCTACATCGACGACATTATAATCTTCGGTAAAACGGAAGGCGATCATCTCAAGAATTTAGAAGTAGTTCTGAAAACTTTAGAAGCTGCGAATATGAAAATACAATTAGACAAATGCAAATTCCTAAGGGAGGAAGTCGAATTTCTAGGATTCGTTATCTCGAAAAATGGCATTAAGGCAAACCCAAAAAAAATTAAAGCAACAGTAAAGGAACTCCGGTCATTCTAAGGTCTTGCCGGTTATTATCGACGTTTCATCAAAGACTATGCGAAAATCTCAAAGCCTTTACTACGCTTTTAAGAGGGGAAGATGGACATGTGTCCAAACACGAATCAAAGCCAAAGCTCATAACCCTCAACGAAGATGCAATAGACTCTTTCAATAAAGTAAAGAACTCTTTCCTTGCTCAAGAAGTTCTCTTTTCGTATCCTGACTTTACTAAAGAGTTCGAACTTACTACAGATGCGTCAAACTTCGCTCTTGGAGCAGTTTTATCACAAAACGGTAGACCAATAATCTTTCTTTCAAGAACACTCCAGAAAGCCGAAGAAAACTATGCCACAAATGAAAAGTGAAAAAGCTGGGCACTCGTTACGAAATTTCCTCTATGGATCAAAGAAAGTTAAAATTTACACAGATCACCAACTTCTGACCTATGCCCTTAGTAACAGAAATACTAATTCGAAGATGAAACGGTGGAAAGCAATCCTGGAAGAGTACAATTATGAACTAAAGTACAAACCAGGAAAATCAAACGTCGTTGCAGATGCTCTCTCAAAGAACCCGAATTTAAAAGAAATTTATTCAGTCACTACGACACAACATAGCGATGAAAGCTCGCCTCAAAACTTAATTCCCACGGTAGAAACCCCAATAAATGTCTTCCGAAACCAAATAATTTTAAACACTGGAATATACAATAACTACTACTAGGATAAAACCGCATAAAAGAAACGATCATTGGACTTTATCGGTAGTGCATGGAAATGGATTGCAGGTAATCCTGATCATGAAGATTTTGAAATAATCAAAAATAAAATGAATAATGTATTGGAAAATAAGAATAAGCACGTAATAATAAATCAATTGTACAACAAAAGAATTAATAATTTAACAAATATTGTAAATGAACTTAATAATGCTACTAAACACGAAGGTAAAATAATTGATCACTTTGTAACAAATATTCAACATAAAATTAAAATTGTAAAGGAAGAACTAACAAATATTAATTTTGCCATACACTGGGCTAGATCCGGTATAATTAATAGCTTGATTTTGTCGAATTCAGAAATAAAGGTAGCCATAGACATGCGAAGTAACGAAAATTTACCATTTGCTACCATCGAAGAAGCCCTTAGTTTTAAAATTATAAGTAATAGTTCATGTTAATTGTATGTTGTTTATGTTCCTCTGACTAAAATTGAAACTTATCAAAAATTATTAATAAAACCGGTTAGAACCAGCAATGTAATAATAGAAATAGAATACGAAAATATCTTGAAGTCCGAAAACGAAATTTATGGAATAATCAATAATTGTAAAACGATAAATTATTTGTCAATTTGTGACCGCAACAAATTAGAAAATATCAAAAATTCTACGTGCCTGCTCAATTTTCTCAATAGTCGACCTTCTCAATGCAACAAAAGTAACAACTAACACGTACCAGCAGTTGAAGAAATCTCAGACGGTCTACTCCTAGTAAATCAGTTTAATGGAAACATAAATATCGAAGGCGAAACTCGTACCATCATCGGGACGTTTCTCATAAAATATCACAACGCTTCAATCAACATCAACAATAGAAAATTTTCATCAAAGGCGAAGCCTATAGTTCATGTTTTACCAGCAATTCTACAGCCGACCCCTCAGGAAAAACAATTTAATAGGATCTTATCCTTACCAATGTTTGATCAAGTTTACATCAATAACACCAGAAACTTAGAATCTTTTCAGACAGAAAAATCTATTCATTAATATTCCACCTACGGCATACTAATATTATTATTAATCGTTGGTCTTACTATTCTATTGCTGCCGAAATACAAGAGGAAAACTTTGAAGCTGGTTAACACCATCGACATCAATCAACAGGAGACTGAAGATCCCACAACAAGTAACGCTTGCGCAGACCCTCAAAGAATCCGGATCAGGGTGCACGACTAGAAGCAACAACAATTCTATCAAATGAGGACATTTGGACTTAAGAGGGGAAGAGTTAACAACAAATATGTAACACGCGCAGCGGTCACGTTGACCCAACACGCGCATCCAACACACGTTTCAAATTATGCGCGATCAAATAATTCCAGAATTCTGGAATTATGAAAATCGAATATTTTCAGTCCACAAGCTTGCATATTTTCAGTCCACGAGCTTCCGGTCAAACGAACATTGGAACCTTTTCGGCTAGACTATTCCCACGGGCAAATAATAAAAAGTCATCAAAATTTAACTATAAATTTTTCAATTTTCGTAAACAAGTTTTAGTCGCTATTTAGATCTCAAATAACTAAAATTGTAAAGGTAAAACTAGAGAAATAAAGTTCAGTTGTTTTAAAAAAACGCATTCTGAATATTTAATTTATTAACTTATATCCCTATTGAAGTGAAAACTTCTTCAGCACCATTGTTATTCTCTCTTCAAATGATTCCTACGTGAACGTACATATTAAATGTGAAATATGATGTGTCAGTTGGATATAATATGTAGTATTGAAAATAATGATTTTGAGAACCCTAATACTTTTGTACATATATAAAAAATTTACTTTTTCAATAAATTGGTCCTGATAGCTCATCACATACAATAAATTGCTTTTCAGGTAGCCCCAAGCGGATGTACAGTCTGAAATTCCCTACTTACAATTTCCTCAATATAAAGTTGCCCATGAAGAATTTCGCAAAATGTTTTCGAACAATATGTTCGGTTATACGTGTTCCGTGTGTGATCGATTGTGGTTCCAAAAAGGTTTAAAAGCACCACGTACAGAACATGAAGAACTTTTATGTGTAATAATTGAAAATTATAATACAAGTGATGGTATTTTACTGTGCAACACGTGTTACCAAGCAATTGAGGAGAAAGTAATTCCAACAATGTTCAAATATAACGGCTTCAAATATCAAAAGATACCTGCGTCTTTACCACCATTGGATTTGATTTCTGAAAGACTTGTCTCTCTGCGAATTCCCTTCATGCAAATAAGATGGTTGCGACACGTCCTTGCGCAATACGGAATTTATGGGCAAATTATTAATGTACCAGTCGATGTTGACAATACGGTAAAACTTTTACCTCGCAACTTTGATGATGATCACTGCATCAACATTCATATTAAAAGAAAGAAAATTCACAGATCAAGCTATTTAGTGGGACTGGTGAATAAAAGAACAATTCGTGCATGGCTTCAGTACTTGTTTGAAACTCCACTTTATGTTTTATATAAAATCAAAATTGATGAAAGCTTTTTCACCGATCATAATATTGATGAAATTAATCGAGAAGTAATAAGTGAAGTTATACCGATAGAATACAGTCTAAGAGCACAACAACAGACTCTGGTGTGGAATGATGACGAGTACTTGCGGACTGCACCTGGACAGTATAATCTCCCAAAAAGTATAATTTTTGATGAACATGCGGAAGAACTTTCTTTCCCATCAATTTATTTCGGCCATTTCCGAACATTCAGAGATGGAATAAATGCGACACATTTTACGATAGCGACTAGTGAATTACGAAGATCTGACCGCCGTGGGATTAATCCGTATCACTTATTGTACATTGCTATGAAAATTATGAGGTGAGAAGTTCGTGATTCACTCACTATTGCATTCAGGCATGTGGGAAAAAATACTCATATTACACGGCAGCAAATTGAATCAGATGAATATATTAATAATTGCATCGATAGTAATTTCGCTTTCCTGCGATCAATACCAAACTCTCTTTGGTATTGGAGCGAACGGAAAAGAGATCTTTTCGCGATGATTCGTCAGTTGAGAAAACCTTCTATGTTCCTCACTTTTAATGCAAATGAAATCGGATGGAACAATTTACTGCAATTACTGTACAAATTAAAAAATAGAGGGGCTGAAATTTCAACAGAAGCAGTTGATTACATATCAAAGACTACACTTGTGAATGAAGATGCTGTGACTTGTGCAGTATATTTCAATAAGATAGTCAATATATTATTTACTATTCTCCAATCCAAGAAAAATAGCCCATATGGAAATTACCATGTTGTCAACTATTAAACGCATTGAGTTCCAACATCGTGGTAGTCCTCATGCACACATTTTATTATGGCTGAATGATGCTCCATCAGATGCGCTTGGTGGAGACAAACTAAATTCTGTAACGATGATTGATCAATTGATTTCAGTTTCTTCAACAGAGGCTTCTGGATATATTCGTCTGCAAACCCACAAACACACTTTCACTTGCTACAAGAAAATAAAGGCCAATCAACTTCAGAAATGTCGATTTGATGCTCCATTCATGCCATGTAAATTCACCACGATATTAAAACCCATGGAGAAAAATCATCCAGGGTATGCAAGTTATGCTCACCGTTATAAACAATTGCAAGCCAATCTCGAGAACAATAATTATGAAAGTATTGAATCTTTTTATGAAGAAAATCGAATTTCTTCTGACGAAGACTATTTTCATATTCTTAAAGCTGGAATTATTAGACCTAAAGTATTTTTAAAACGACAACCCAATGAAAAGTGGCACAACCCATACAATCCTTTCATTCTCAATATATTAAAATCAAATACAGATATACAGTTTATTATCGAGGAATACGTTAATAAAACGAATAGAGGTATAAGCAACTTACAGCGGCAAATTACTGACATAATGGATGAGCACCCAGAGTTCGACATAGTTGAAATAACAAGGAAAATGAGTGTTAATACGCTCAATACTGTCGAATCGACGAGTCAAGAAGCAGCGTGGTACCTACTTCCTGAACTTATGTCCAAAAGTTCAGTTTTCGTAGTTTATATCTCTACCGTATGGCCTATTGAACGACAACGAATTAGACGAACACAAAAAGAATTGCATGAACTGAATACTGATGAGAATTCAACAAATGTTTGGAAGAAAAACTGGTTTGACAAGTACGAGCAGCGCCCAGAAGAAATGGAAGGATTGTCACTTGCACAATTCGTTGCTAATTATACTAAAAATTCACAAGGATTGTATTTTCGTCGAAAGCAACAACGCATCATTCGTTATAGGACTTATGACATATCCTCAGATTTCAATGAGTACAAAAGGGAAATGGTAACTGTACACATCCCATTTCGTTATGAAGAAATTGACATTCTTGAAGATATGAAATTTATTAAGATTTACGATGAAAATGAAAACCATGTTTTGGAACGTCGTAAAGAGTTCGAATCAGATTGAGACATAAGCAAAACTATAAAGATTTGTCGAAAACTATGTCGTGAAGATGGAAAAGTGGACGATGACGATGAGATCCAAGATGTTACCATTAGATTTCCAGAAGCTAGTCCATTTCAAGCATTATATGACAATCCGAATTCAGATGTAAACAGTGATTTGCGCTTAGCCACACTTAACAAACTTGGTGCCATTGCCAAGCGGAAAGAAAATCTGATGCCTATAGATCAATTTTATGAACTGATGAAAATGGCAAACCAAAACAAAAAGAACTTTTGCTGCATGTCATTCACAACCTTCAGGTAGAAAATTACCCTCCGTTGCAACTATTCCTTACGGGCCCAGCCGGATGCGGCAAAATATTTGTAATCAGACTATTGATGAAAATTTATAATCGATGTTCTGAAAACAATAGATTTTGCAATGCTTATATCACTTGCGCTTCAACTGGTAAGGCTGCTGTGGCTATTGAAGGGACAACGATACACACTGCACTAAAGATAAGTCTCTCAAAGCTACTTCCTTTGTCAATTGAAGTAGCACAACAGTATAGATCACTGTTTAAATACGTCCGCGTATTATTTATCGATAAAATCAGTTTGATTGGAGCCGAGTTGTTGTCTCAAATAGATTCGAGATTAAAGCAAATCACCGGTAATTTTCAAGAAAATTTTGGAGGATTAGATTTAGTTTTGATTGGCGGTCTACGTCAACTACCGCCAGTTCGTGCTACTCCAATTTATAAGCCAATAAGGCGACAATTAATAGGTCCAACACTATGGCGAGGTTTGAAATTCTTCGAACTAAGCGAAGTTATGCGACAAGCCAATCGAACTTTTCCAACAATTTTAACAAAAATTGGTGATGGACAGCTTTTAGACGAGAACGAGTTTGAATTAATCGAATCAAGATTTTACTCCGAAGAAGAGGCTGATAGAATTTGTCCAGACGGTATACCATTGCTTTTCGATAACCATTCAGTTGCCAAATACAATAAAAAAGCTTTAACTTCTGCAGTCGAAAAAGTCATTTCAGAAGCAACAGATGTATATATTGGTTGTCACAGTGTTATGTCAACTATTGATACAGGAGGTTTGCCTTTTGAAACTACTTTGGTTATCAATAAGCCGTACATTATAACAACTAATATCGACGTGTAAGATGGTTTGGCGAATGGTGCGACAGGAAAATTGATTTATATCGAATATAATGAAAAACAAGAGATAGGTCGCTTATGGTTGGAATTCCCTGGCTCTCCCAAAACCGGCGAAAAAATCACAAGATAGACAGCGGCATCAATACAAAACCATAATCTTTGTCCACTGGCAGTACCAATAGATCGCAGAACATCCTCTATACCATTAGTACCCAATAAAACAGTTATTGTAAAACGTAACCATATTCCACTGGTCTCTGCGTGCGCGATAACTATCCATGAATCTCAAGGAGAAACATTTGGTGAGATTGCATATGAATATGATAAAACACATGCTCAACAGCTCCTGTACGTCGTACTATCACGTTTAACATCGATTCAAGGCTTACATCTCGTTTAAAAAAAAATGATAGAAAATTTTATCATGCTCGGAGAGCAACAGTATCCACAATTGAATGGCGAGCTGAATTTCAAAGGCTGAACCTGAATCGAATTGAAACAATTGACAAACTAGTATATGATTTTATAAATACAAGGAAAGGATTGTCACTGTTTACTTTCAACTGCCAAAGCTTACGGGCTCATGTACATGATCTTCAATTAGACAGAGTAGCATCGTCGTCGAATTTTTAATTATTTCCGAGACGTGGATGAATAATGATACTATTTTA
Source organism: Chrysops caecutiens (assembly GCA_963971475.1). Classification (NCBI taxonomy): domain Eukaryota; kingdom Metazoa; phylum Arthropoda; class Insecta; order Diptera; family Tabanidae; genus Chrysops; species Chrysops caecutiens. Next base: position 65,377,050 of record OZ020567.1, read on the forward strand.
AACATTCCAAATTTTGATATTGTAGTTAATTATAAAAGACCACATACGAGGGCAGGCGGAGTTGCAATCTACCATAGTAAAAATTACGTATCTTGTGTTACTACTCCACAAACACATCTCAATGTACAACAAGTGGAATCATTGTCTGCTCAGATTTCTAAGGTTGGAGAAATATGTGCTTGTGAAAGTAGATTGCACAATAATAGGTCAGTTATACTGGTGACAATTTACATTTCTCTCAACCAATCATTAAGTGCCATTATTGAATTCATCCATGAGAATTTAATAAAGTACACACCAGAAGTATCGCGGATTCTTAACAAGAATTACGATAAAGCACCAATGATTTTAAGTGGGGATTTTAATGTGAATTTTGCATTGGATTCAGCGCTCCCGTTGATCGAGTTCTTGAAAAACAAATTAAATTTAAAAATGTGTAACAGTCGCCAATTTTATAATACAATAAATGAACTATATATCCAAATATCCCAATCCTGATACTGTATTCATCTCATTATCCGCAGTTTAGTTTCTCTGAAGGTTTCACTTCTGCCGCGTGTGAAGGTCACACATGACGTTTTTCCTCTTGAATAGCAGTTGCAGATTTTGGAGTATCTTTTCTTTTCATACGATTCTAATATGAAAGTTCTTCAGCCAGCAGCACATAATTTTAAAATTTAGTAGGAAGTCTTTTTTCTCTTTGTGGTCCTAGTATAAGGTTTACTGTTCTAGTATAAGGTTGTCTTCTTTTAGTGGTTCTTGATCAAAGTCTGCTATTTGGTTTGTATCTTCTTCGTTGTTTTTATAATATTGTTTATGATTTTCTGTTTCTTGATTTCCTTGATGATTATTTGTTTCTGCGTTTTGATGATTATTTCCAAGCCTTTTTGTATAAGTTACCACTTGCCAGACGTTATTTAATATTTGGACTCCATAACTTCACACTTCATGATACGTGGACTCCAGCACCACGTATACTTCAATACGTGGACTCCAGAAGCAGTCGAAAAATATGACACTTCATGAAGTGTTCTCACGCTAGTCGAAAAAACGACACTTCATGAAGTGTTCTCACGCTTGACTGAATGCTGCGTCAGCATGGGAATCCGCAAATTCCTAGTTTTGGAAATTATCATTTCAAAAGTTCAGAGTATGTTCTAAGTTTTAAATCGATGAAGTAAGACGTAAAATTATAAATTCTTTCTAAACAAGCTTAAAGCGAAAAATTGAGCACGGACCGTGAAAGTGAAAGTCAAAAAAAATTTATTTTTTTTTAAAAGAAAAATAATAGGGAAAAGCTGCCCGTTTTAAACAAATATAAACTTTTTTTTTGTAAAAACCAAAAACGTACTATGTGAAAGTGACTTTACTTCAAGTGGGTGAGCAATAATCAATTTGTCAAACTCCTATCAGCGGAAAATTAGGAAAAGAGGCCTCGCAGTCACCTCACAAAACGGAGTTGGTAGTAAAGGAAATTCAGGACACCTACGCAAGATTCAAAATACTAGCTGCCTTGTTGCTGTAGGAGGAACCACAACGGTCGCAAACAAAGAAGAACTTTTTGAAAGAAGCATCCGAATTAAAGCTTAGAACTCATGATCATCGTTTCAATTTTACTGTGAGTAATTTCCTCTCCTCTTCTTTTATAAATTACAAAATAGAAGTAAATGAGACTAACAAAATAAACTTTGTGAAGTGGGAACAAATATTTCTGCAAGATTTTAAAACAAAAAAAAGAAACAAACAAACTGAGCAAATATTCAAGAATAAATCCACAAAACGATTTAAATCACAAGTGAAAAGAAGTAATTTATAAAATTGGAAATAATTCTGCGAAATTCAATGACTAATAATAAATCTATGAAAGTGTAAGCCGCATGTAAATCTACTTCCAGTCAATGCTATAAAACTATAAAATTGAATTTATAAAATCTGAAGTATTGCTAACTGTAAACTAATCAACTATCGAAGAAGAAAAGAAAAATTTAAATCGAATCGAAGAAAAATTTGTGTCCGGTGTTGTGGAAAATTAAGTGTAAGAGTAGTAGCTTTCTCAGAATTCAATCGAAGCTCTTGTAGTTAGTTTAACACAATTTTTCTTTATCCTCCATTAAATGACAAACGATATTATTAAACCATGTGTCCTCAACCCAAGTAAGTCTCCAGCAGCCAGTTCAAATAATTTAGATGTCGAACAACTAAAGTCCGCCATTTCGGAAATAGTTAGGAACGAAAGCCAAAAAAATTTTCGCAAGCTCAAAAGTTCAAGTTCTGATAAAAAAACAAGGAAAAACGCGTACATAATACCGACCTTAAAAAATTCATACATCCATAATTTCTAAACTAAGTTCTCTCTCAAACTAAAACCTCTTCTTTTCGTTCCCAGGGCAAGGGTTTATCTGTTCGCGGTCCTGTGCGTTACCGTCTCAGCTTTCTCTCGTGGGGAGCTGGGAATCCAAATGACTCCACCTCCACGGTCGGCTTATACTTCGAAGAAGGAAGGACGAGACTGTCACAAGCGAATGGAAAATAATAACTTACTACGACCTAGCGGCCTTCCAGGAAGAATACCTCTCAATATTAAGAATCACGGGTAAGCTTCAGGAAATGTGTAGCCAGTTGGCCTCTCAGACGCCCTTGAAATCGATTTGTCTCTCTGGTTCGCGCAATTAGATAACTTAGAGGAAGCGATCGAAAACAAAAATAGGATTATATTTCCTCCTTTTAGAAAAACTAGGTCCCTTTTTTATATTGTCGGTATCGTTACCAAGCCCCTTTTTGAATCGACGCACCAAGATACGACGAGCAAATCAGGAACCTTCAACTTCAAATAATCTCCACTTACATTCCCTATTAAAAAATCAGACTTCTATTTTTAACGCAACCCTCAACCTTACCAATAAAACTCTGGAAAGCATTCGGAAAGATCGTGCCGTGATCTTTTCCAAATTAACCACTCTTGAACCCAAAATCTCCAAAGTGGAGAGTCAAATACATGTGAGTGAATGGGCACCGAAATTAACTCTTTTCTCTCATTAGTTCTTATAATTATAAACCAGTACCAATCCACCCAATCGGACTTAATAGAACTATTAGCGGATGTAAAACACGGCAAATTCCACCCTACATTTATAACCCCTTCCCAAATGGACAACCTCCTCTCTACCATTCGCCAGGAAATGGACCCTCAAAGGACTCTTCCATTCGATCCTCTCTCCAACGTGATCTGGCAAATGTACAAGCTCTCTACCATGTCTACTTCAATAATCAACTTTAATTTAATCATTGAATTAAAACTACTCTGACCCTTCGGAGATACATACCAAACTTTCAGGATTCTCCCATTACCCGCAACCTACAACGATTCCTTATGCTATATTCAACCCTCTTCCGAAGTCCTCTTGATAGATTTTAAGCGGGAGCATTAGCGATTTTCACGCCTGTCTATCCTCCGACGCATCTCAACTCTTCTGTCAAGAGAAATTCCCTATTTTTAATGCTCAGTCAAGCCCGTTCCAATGTTAAATTGCCCTCATAAGGAGTGGCGTAGGTACATCCCTGTGTCAACTTACTTGTATCGAGCCTACCTCTTACTGGATTTCCCTCTCTCGCCCTAACACTTGGATCTACGCCACCATCTACGTAACAACTCTGTTCAGTGCTTTGCATTAAATCAGATAGCGTTACTACACATTGAACCCACTTGCTATCTCAGAACCAGTAACTTCATCATGCATGGCCAATACGAGAGGCAAATATCTAGTTTCCCCCAGACCATGCATCACATAAATGTCACAGTGTTATTCACGTGCTTAGCACCTTTTCTTTTGTGGAGCTAAACCATGCAATTGTTCGATCGCTGAGGGTACACTCCGGGTCGACATCATTTGTTTACATGAAGACGAAAGATGCTTGGATTCAAAGAGTGAATGGTGGTCCGTTTTCAACTTTCGTTTTATTAATCCTAATACTAATACAAAAATTCTAATAATAATAACTAACAACCTGGGATTATCCTAGACTTGCATTCTTATTTACTAGCTTTTAGTTTTCCGAAGGTGCCTAGGGTTTCTCGGTTTTTAGTAGTGGTTTCTCGAGCCGTAGTAGGGATTTCTTTGACCGTAGCAGGGGTTTCTCGAGTGTTGATTATCTGATCCCTCCTCGGGATTGTGATTGGCATTGACACGAACTGAACTCGTGATTCTCGTTGCGGCTTTATTCGTGAGGGTTGCGCTGGCTGTGAGATTCTTGTTTTACAGATCCATACTGTGATCGCGATGACCATGGTTATTACTAATCCTGCTGATAGACCAGACGTGCTGTGTAGCTGGATTCTACTACGACGTGCTTTTTCGGTTTCCTTGATTTGGATGTCCAGGGCCTCTATCGTCTCGCTATACTCCTTGTAGTGCTCACTTAGGGCGATCGGGTGCAGTATCTCTATTTGTTCTTTTTGCCTTTCCGTATTTTCTACCGGTATTTTATATTTTGCGAAGTCGATTTTAGGTGGCGGTATATTTTCTGCCTGATGTATGTGTAAAGGGTGCCTCTCATTTACTTTATAAGGAAGGGTGTACTCGGCTAGATGGTATATGCACTTTTTTTTTAACTCTGTTATACCTAGACCAGTCAATTGGTAGGTTAGTTCATTATTTTCGCATTGGCTTATTAGTGGGGTTGGTTTTAGGACCCAATATAACCAAGCGTTGTCCTGGTGCATGGGCGTTATTATTGGTTTCACGTTCGCCAATATTCGTATACGGCAACTGACCGGAGCCTGATCTGTTGCTTTGAACAGTGCCGATATGCAGTCCGTGCGTGTAGGTTTTGTTAGCAATGGGTCCCCGTGTTGGCAGATGCTGTATGTACCGTTAACATGGGTGCATTGAATTCGGTAATTCAGCTCTGTTAAACCGAAATTGTGTTGCGATCGACTGGTGTTTAAAAAATATGTGCTCTCTATGTCGTAGACATAGTAGGAGTCGTGACCCGTTTCAATCGGAGTGGTGTAGATCCTGTTTAGGGTGTATGGTTGTTCTTCTAATAGGGGTATTTGTATTTGAAACAACGTTCCTCCTTGGCCGCCTTCGTAGTCTACTGTTGCTATCCTTTGTAAGGTAATGGGGTCCATGGTGGTTTTTCTGCCGTTATATTTCTCAGAGGCGTTAGTGTAAACCTCTAGGATCTGCTTTGTTGGTACTAGTAAGGGACTTAATTCCCTTCTGTTTAGGGCTTCTAGTGCTATGAACAGGGCCGTGATTTCTAGATAGATCTGTTGTAACTCTCCTAGCATGAATATTGTTAGTTCGTTGAGATCCAATCTTATATGGATTTTCCGAAGTTGGTCCGAGTGGTTGGCTATTTCGCTCATTTTAACCCTAAGGTCCTCTACTCGTTGCACCAGCTTGTTGTGTCGTCCGGCCATTTCATTGTTGGTGTCGCTCATGGCCTTCAACGTAGTCTTCATTATCGTGACCTGTTTCTTGGCCAGGTCCAAATTAGTTTGAGTATCCTCTTCTAACTCGCTCAGTTTTTGATGGATATCTTTCGAATCTTCACTGTCCATTGTTCCGAATACGGTTTTCATAATCTTGCCACCCAGATTCAGTAGTCCCCTTTTTGTGCGACTTCGCGACGTTTTTTTTAAATTACATCAATGACTGTGAGGCAGCCATAAATCAACTCTGCACCGACACCAGTAGCCTAGCAGGAGAAGGAAATTGTCACCACTGGCAGGGAGAAATAAAAAGACAGGTGGCGCAGATAAAAGACCTTATAAGTAAAACCAGTTCCACTGGAGGCCACCTGTCTTTTTATTTCTCCCTGCCAGTGGTGACAATTTCCTTCTCCTGCTAGGCTACTGGTGTCGGTGCAGAGTTGATTTATGGCTGCCTCACAGTCATTGATGTAATTTAAATGTGGCTCCCACGTTGGTCTTGGTAGGCGTGTAATGATAATCCAGTGGTCGTGGTACGTCTGCACCTTCCTTAGGGGCTCGAACAGCACTCCATGATTCTTTATTGGATGTATTTCCACCGGTGTTTGCTGGGTTAGGGCTACCACCATTAGTACTATTATCGATGTAGGTACCATTCTGGAAAGACAAGGGTGTGGGTTTTAGTTGAATAATTTCAACCTATTGTTGTGGACGCGCCGTTTCCGGTTTCTTATCAAAATGGTACTGTTAACCGGGCTATTCACGGCTACCACTTTATAAGGTCCTAGCCAATGCTGAATAAGTTTGTTTTTCCGTGCCGCATTTCGGAGGAGTACCGGGTCACCTACATGGATTTTTACCGGGTTTATTTTCCGGTTGTAGTACTCTTTTATATGAGTTTCCCTTCTTCCAAATTATTTCGAGCGGTTTTATATGCCCGTTGTAGTTTATTCCGCAAATGGAGGTAGTAATTTTCATGATCGTAGACTGGTTGTGGGGCCTTCTTTAAGTTGTTGGGCAGGGGAGCGGAGAACCCATATAAACAGTCCATTGGAGTTAATTTCGTGGTTGAGTGCATGGTATTGTTTCTGACGAACATGGCCGCTCGCAGGTCAGCGGTTTGTGCGACCGCACAACGCTCCGTTGGGTTGGGGGTGGTACGGCGAAGTCTCGAGTTTCTGGATTCAGAATAAATAATCGATCAGCGGTTTGTGCGACCTCTACAACGCTCCGTTGGGTTGGGGGTGGTACGGCGAAGTCTCGAGTTTCTGGATTTTAAATAATTTACAGACTTCTTTAAACATTTCTGAAGTGAAATTCGCTCCCTTGTCTGTTATCAACTTCTTGGGTATCCTGTAGCGACTTATAATTTCGTCTACGAACGCTTGGGCTACCGTCTTAGCCTCCATGTTGGGTAGGGGTACTACGTCCATGAATCGTGTGAGATCATCCTCAAAACTTAGGATGTATTTGTTTCCTCGTGTAGTCTCGGGTAATGGTCCCACAAGGTCCATATATACCTTGTCGTATGGAAGTATCGCGGTGTCCGTTATCATCATGGGTTCTTTATGTTCCCTGCTTAGTTTATTCAATTGGCATTTCCTGCACCTCTTAATATATTTCCGTATATCTCCTATCATTCCTTTCCAGGTGAATTCTCTTTTCAATCGTTGGAATGTTTTGAATACACCCTGGTGGCCTCCCAGAGGGGCGTCGTGACAGTCACGCAGGATGATTTTGATCTCCTGGGGGTCTGTTAGGACTCTTATCTGTGGATTCTCTAGCTCAGGGGTATTACCCTGTACCTCATGTTCGTCGTTTTTATCCTCCGATGGGGTTTTTGGTTGCGTTTCTTCGGTTTTTTCATGTTGCTCCCTTGCTTGCTTGCGGGTGGTCACCATAACTTCGTAGGGGATTCTACTTAGGGCGTCGGCGTTGTTGTTCTTCCTCCCCTCTTTGCACTCTATCTCGAACGTATAGTCGGAGAGTTTGTGCCATAGGCGGAGTATTCTGCTTGTGGGGTCTTTGATCCTTATAGCACCTCTTTGTGGCTTGTGATCCGTGAATACTTTAAAAGGTCTTCCGTATAAATAACACCTGAAGTTCTTCACTGCCCAAACTATGGCCAGGAGCTCCCGCTCGATTGTTGAGTAGTTTTTTTCTGCAGCATTCAATGTACGGCTAGCGTAGGCGATGGGCTTCTCTTCTGGGGGTTGTCCTTGTGCTAGCACTGCCCCTAGAGCTTCTCCACTTGCATCGGTATATAATTTGAAGGGTTCCTTGAAGTTTGGGTACCTTAGTACCGGTGGGTTTATTAATTTCTCTTTGAGTGTGCTGAATGCCTTCGCACAATTCTCGTCCCACTTAAACTTCACGTCTTTTTTCAAAAGGTTGTTAATGGGGGACGCTATTTTGGAGAAGTCTGATATGAATTTCCTATAGTAATTCGCTAGTCCCAAGAAAGACTGCACTTGTCGGATGGTCTTGGGTGTTGGGTATTCTCTAACGCTTTCTACTAAGCTCGGGTCTGGTGCCACTCCTTCTGTGGTGCATTTGTGCCCTAAATATATGATTTCCTTTTTCAGGAAGTTACATTTTTCTGCATTTAGTCTCAACTGGTGTTCCCTTAGTCATTCTAATATTACTCGTAGCTTGGTCTGATGATCGGTTAAATTTCTACCATATATTACGATGTCGTCCAGGTATACGAATTATTGTAGACCTTGCAGGCCTGTCAGCACGTGGTTCATCAAACGCTGGAATGTTGCTGGTGCTCCTTTCAACCCAAAAGGCATACGTTTGAAAGCGAAGTGCCCATACGGGGTGCTAAATGCAGTCTTATCCCGATCTTCGGGTCTCATGGCTATCTGATGGTAGCCGCTAGCGAGGTCCAGTACAGAAAAGTAACGGGAATTTCCCAACTGGTCCAGGATATCCTCTATCCTGGGTAGTGGGTACGCGTCCCCTTCGGTTACCTCGTTTAATTTTCTGTAGTCGACAACAATTCGCCATCGCTTCTGTCCATCAAGTCCCGGTTTCTTTGGGACTACTAGCAGGGGTGCATTCCACTGGCTCCAGCTTGGCTCGACTATGTCTTCATCCAATAGTCTGTTTATCTCTTCTGTTATGACGTTCCTGTGCGTTTCAGGCAGTCGGTACATTTTGCACTTGATTGGCTGTTGGCCTTGTTTTATCCTTATCTCGTGCTGCACCGTAGCTGTGTGCCCCAGTTTTTCTCCTGGCAGGTGGAATACGTCCTGGAGCTCGGTGATTATTTTATTCATTTCTTTTTTTTCCTCTGCGTTCAGATTGGCGTCCATATTGACTAGTTTTTTATTCTGCATCTCCCTTTTTCCCGGCTTAGGTATCCCGAAGGAGGACCATCACAACAGCTCTCTTGGCAACCAAGCCTGATCCTAAATACTCGACTCTACCCCTTCCCGAGGACCCTTATATCAAAGAATTCCCAAGAAAACCAGAAGGCGAATTGGACGAATTGGACGAATTGGCAGCAAAAATTTCACGGCAGAGGGAGGACGAACTGGTACCCCTACTGAGCTTGAACAACCACCACATTCACCATTACACTCTGTTATACGTAGTCTTCTCCCATATTCTCGTAATTGGAATTATCCAATTATGTAAAAAAGGACGCCAGCGAACCCTACCTCTTCAAGTCGTGGCAGAACATAGAAGCCACATTCCTCCCACCTCAAACCCCAGAATCTCATTGTTCCACATACCATATCCGCCCCATGAAGAGGATTCACCAATCGACTTAACGTCCTAAGCACGACGAGTATTTCAAGTGTTTCCCCCTCTCAGTAAGGACCCTTTTCGTTCGTCCCAGCCATGACGTTAAAATGATCTCTCTCTCACAAAAAAAAGGGGGCCTCTTTAAAAACCGTTTCTCTTCGTATAATTTTCTCCCCCTTTTTTTCTCTTTCTCTCCGGTTTATTTTCGAATACGTTAAATACGGTTTTGTCTCCCTCAAAACCTCCCTTTCTTTTCTTCTCTTCTCTTTCTCAACCGTTGCTTTTCTTTAGGTACATCCCAAATTAACATCACACACGAACTGCACACAGCTCAACGTCTCCGTTGTCCTAAGCACGACGTAAACTGCCCTGCCCTACCCCTTTTTTTATCGTCACACATGTTCTATTTTCCCTCCTTTCCCTTGCCCCCCCCCCATCCCTCTTCTCGTAAGAAACTTTTCATGGGCACTCGTCCGTTCCCAGCCCAAAATGCTGACGCCGCATTTTGGGTCCCATGCGCGATAATTCTGTCGCGATCAAGCCTTATCACCAAGATGAAACTTGATCGCGACAGAATAAATAATCAACCGTTCCCATGCGCGACGAATTTACGTTTAAAAATGAAAATTATACATTAGAAGCGAATATCCTCGATTTTGCTTCGTTTTCGATATTTTTATGATTTTATGTGAACCTGTTTTATACGGTTTTTATAAAAGTAATGCATCTTTCAGCAAAAAAGCATTGGTATTACAAATTAATAATCAAAAATAAACAATCAATACTCTATGCCAAAACTCCTCTTTCGATCTGGTGTTCGATATTTTTGTAATTTAATATAATCCCAATCAACCTATAAATTTGCATAAATGTGGACGTTGCGTCATGTAGGTGTCGAGAACTTGTTATGTCCGGGTTTAAAATCTATTTGTTCCTGGACCGAACATGTTGTTTATACGTTGATAAATAAAAGAAATGTCTTACTGCAAAATACAAAGTAACTTTATTAACGAACTATAAAATATAAGCTTTAAAGTTTTAGGCCAAAATTTCTTGTGGGTTGTCTTGATGCACGAAGGATCGAACTGAACTGGCCGGGAGAGTTTGGCTTCACAACCATATATTTCAGCCAAAATCTCCCTCCTATTTCTATCATGTTTTCTTTCATATACAGGTCCATTAATCATATGTTCTATGTGTTTTCTTAGGAAAATAAATCTAAAATTGTTTACTTTTGAATGCGGGACGTTTTCTAAGGTACCCAAAAATAAAGAAATTAGTTATATATTTTGAACTAACCATTAGAGATGGGAGTGATTGCATATCGCAGTGATTTCAGTTTCCGGAACGTCGCTGTTATTTTTAAATCGGAACATAGGTTAGCAAATCGCTGTGAACTGAAACCTACGTTATAAAATCACCCTGAGTTGAATATTTCTTTTCGTATGTAGGTTCGGCAACTGAGCTGATTACGCTCATCCTCACGACTGTAGTCTTTGCTGAAAAATGTGGTTGTTGATTGCCGCCTTCGTTTTCGCATCTCTTTTTCTTCTCTGCACGTGTTCATTCGTGAAGTTCTCCCGGATATATTTCTTTCGTATGTTTCGTCTTTGCTCTTAAGAACAACGTCGCTCCTGGGAACAAGGTTGCTCCTAAAAATAACTCCGTTCCTAAAAATAACTCCGTTCCTAAAAACATCCCTGTTCCAAAAAATCACTAGCAATAAAATCGCAGCGACTGCTTACGACTGAACAATGATGGTTTTACCTGATGGAAACTCACTTGACAAAACCGCAGTTTTCAAAACAATATGGTTTTTCAGAGAGAGTATGAACGTTTCCTTATTTTTTCGGTATAAATAAAATTTTCTCCCTTTGGTACGCCTTTTAGTAGATTTTTATTATACCAATTTTTGAATTAATGATAAATTGTCCGAAGAACTCGATAGTTATTATATTTTATTACTATTTTATAAGTGCGCCTAATATGTAAAGGACGAACAGTTTTGGTACGTAAATGTGTCTGAATACTCTTTTTGAACCGACGCGTTAACGAATTTCTTAAATGAAGGAATCTTAATTAATTTTGACGGTACGTTCGTCATCCCAAAAACTGTCACGGAAATCTAATAATTTTTTCCGGAAATCTGGCAGGAACCCGGATATAAATGAGCGGGTGAACTACCAAATAATTCCTTACTTCAAAAACAGCAAAGGAATAAGTTACCTATAAATTTGATTAAATATGGCAGATCAGCGAAAAGTAAAAATTAGTTGCCTCTGGAACTTTTTTCAAGATTTCGCGGACGGCAAAAATAAGGAAGCAGTTTGCAACATATGTAAAGCGAGACTCAGCTATAAATCATCAATACCAAATTTGAAGAGGCATTTGGATAGCAAGCATCCAGCCGTGCAGTTTCGTTCGTCGAAGGCTGCTGATGCTGAACCCAGTACTTCGCGATCATCAACGGATCATCAACAGATCGAGCAACGTATTGAGCCGATCTCTTGAACCAGCAGCATCGAACAACGCCAAAGAAACGAACCTGTCCCCGGATCTAGCGGAAGTTTTCAGGACCAACCAAACGAACAGCTTCGGAGATATACTAGGCAAACACAGCAAATTATTTCGACCTATTATTTGAGAAAGAAAATTCCGGCAAATGAGAAAAAAATATTGACAATGCGTTGATGGGCCATTTTATCCATTACTTGCAGCTATTCTCCATAGTGGAAGACAAGGGCTTCCGTACATTCGTCAACCTTTTCAACACTTCTTATACTTTGCCCAATCGGAAGCTTCTGGCAAACAACTAGTTACCAGGACTTTATGAGACATGCCCCGCGAATAAAAATGAATGCATCTCAAAGGCGAAGAGTGTTTGTGTTACCACCGATATATGGACATCTAGCGTAAGGGACGCATATATGGCTGTTACAGTCCACTATGTGGATGATCAATTTTAATCCCAGACAGTGCTGCTTGAGTGTGCGTACTTATCTGGAAGTCACATTATTGACGATATTTCGCAAAACATTCATAGAATATTAAGTGAATGGAGATTGCGTAATAAGGTCCCAATAACAGTTACGGACAATGCCATCAACATGACAACTGCTTTCGGAAAGTTACAGTGCTGACACTTTGGTTGATACGATCACACAATCAATTTGATTGTAAAAGGGCCCACTTCGGGAAATACAGCCCCTCCTACGCTGAGATCCATTATTGACAAAGTTAAGGTTATAGTGGCACACTATAACAGAAGTGTGAACGCTACAGGAAAGTTGGTACTTTACCAACAGCAGAACCTACCGAACAAGATCCCGAAGAAGCTGCTCCAAGAAGTTCCAACGAGATGGAATTCAACCTTTAAGATGCTAGAAAGGTTCATCGAATTGGAAGAAGCCATCAAACCTTCGATGGCATTGCTGGACGAGGAATGGGAAACTTTATCCTTGGTGGAATGGAATATATGCAAACAGTTATGCATAGTATTGCAACCATTCGATCAAATAACCTCGGAAATGAGCGGGGAAACATATGTATCTGGCAGTAAGATAATAGTCTTGACCAGAGGGCTAGTAAAAGTTCTCAAGAGGATGCTGGAAGATCCGGTCGTGGAGCAAGATTTATTTGGTGACAACCGCCAACCTAATTGAAGATTTGATTAGAAAACTTCTTGCCGATACCCAGAACAGATTTAAAAATTTGGAAGAAAATACTACAATTGCAGTATCAACGCTACTGGATCCTCGATTCAAGCTGCGGTTTTTTAAGAGTTCAGCTTCCGCAGCTATAATAAGAAGAAAGTTAACCGAAATGGTTGTGGCCAACATAAACAAGAAGCCATCTAGGTCACCTGTACCCCAAGTAGTGGGTAATTCATCAGAGCCACCAGAAAAGACGAAGCAGCATATTTTAGATGACTTTAGAAGTAATTCCAGCGAAGAACAGCCCGAAAGAACACCCATGTCCAACGCAATTTTGAAATTAAACACCAATTTTGAATTTTGTTTTTAAACACCAATTTTAAATAAATGTATTAATTTCTATAAATCAGTTTAATGGAAAATTAATGGAAACAATTTATTCAAATAAATCCAATATATAAAATTTTACAGAAAACCACAAAATCATTTAATAAATGATTGACGAACACTCAATAAGTAAGGACTTTCCAAAACGAACTACGTTCTAAAATGAACAGAGTTCCAAAAAGAACAGTGTTCCAAAATTTCTTAGCAAAGTGACGACTCCGACGGTGATTTGAAAATCACTCTTTGTCCCAATATCTACTAACCATAAGTGGAAAATAAGGACGACTATTAAATTTTTATTACAGTAGGCGCGCCGTATCCGCGGGGTATACGTTCTTGGCTCTCGGCGGATAAGGGGGATCCGCGGAAAATAGGAAACTCCATGATTTTGAGCGAAAAACAACTTAAACTATAAAGTTTTATGTATTTACATTTTTCGTTAAGCATAATTAATCAAATAAGGGTATGGATGGTATAGAAAAATATGTACAAACATGTAATATGTAATGAAAAATTACATGAACAATGAAATTAATTTGATGATGTTGACGGTTTGAGCTCCTGACTCCTGACGGGACTCCTTTTCTGTTCACCTCGGAAATACATCGTTATTGGAGGTTGTTTTTTCTGCCTTTTTAAGTCGTTGAAGCATTGTTGGAGAGGTTCGACAGCTTGTGTTATCAAACGGGTCACTTTAAAGTTTCTTTCCATTACTGGATCATACTCCACAATTTTTTCTTTTAAATTCTGTACAATATTAAAAACTTCTCCAAATTTCTCCAGTGTTCAGTTAGATATTTCTTCCTCTTCTCCCTCATCTTCTTCTTCTTCTGTTGAAGATAGAACAAGCTCCTCTAATTCCTCATTAGACATTTCTTCATTTGGACCAATCATACTATTCAAATCACTCACTTGTAGATCGTTGAAACCTTCACCACCAACCTCTCCTGCTAATGCAATTATTTTGCCAAATTCAACTTCTACAACCGACGAATTTGAGGTTTCCTTCAGATTTTGATTCCACAATGATTTCCAGCCAGAAATAACAGTCTGTGGAAATCGTCAAGTGCTCCTTTGATGAATATTATGGCATCGGCAATGTTGAAAGATTTCCAGCAGTCCATGGCTTTATCCTCTGGTTCTACCTGAATGGATTCAAGGAGCATTTCGAACATGTGACGTGTATATGTCGCCTTCGCGGCTCGAATGATACCTTGGTCAAGCGGTTGTAAGAGTGCAGTCGTATTTGGAGGCAAAAAAACTACCTTTACGTCTTCATTTTCATTCATGAGAGAACGCGGATGACCTGGAGCGTTTTCAATGACTAATATAACTTTGAAAGGCAATTTCTGTCCCTCCAGGTATTTTTTAACTTCAGGAATAAAACAATGTTTAAACCATTCCTGAAATATGACTGCAGTTACCCAGGCCTTGGAATTGTGTTGCCAAAATACAGGAAGGCAGTTTTTATTTTTAGTTTTTAGCGCTCGCGGATTTTTCGATTTATAAACGACCCCAGGCTTAATCATGTGTCCAGCTGCATTACAGCACATTGTCAATGTGAAACGGTCCTTGAAAGTTTTAAAACCTGGAGCCTGTTTAGTGGTTTTATGTATGTAGGTTCGCTCGGGCATTTTCTTCCAAAACAAGCCGGTTTCATCGCAACTGAACACTTGTTTAGGATCATAATCTCCGTCCTTTATGAGAATTTAATAATTCAATGGAAAAGTTTCTGGCTGCAGCTTCATCTGCAGATGCAGATTCTCCTGTTATTTTTAAATTTTTGAGATTGATAAAAATTTCGTTCTGGATCAAAATATTTGCAAATTTATAAGGGAAACTATCGAAACACTATAACTCGTTGGAATTAGATGGAAGACTGACGAATTTTGCGCATTGGGGATGTTTAGAAACCATTCAATCCAGGCTCTAATCAATTGGAGATATGAGATGGCTAGACGGTCTAATCGAGTCCTTTCATTAATTATCTTCGAATTGCGCCACATTTTTCTAGCGATAAGGAAAAGTCTGCCCTTAAATGGAAACGGCGCAATTAGCTGCAGTTGTTTTGTTGTTAAAACAAAGAATATGAAAAGAATTGGAAACCAATTTCGTCAAAGACCAACCGCGGATACGGAATCCGCGGATACGGCGGGCCTACTGTATTCCCAAAAACCTTGCAAATACTAGTAAATAATAGTAAATACTACTAGTAAATAATTTCTAGGAGTCTAATTTATTATCCCTGAACTTGTTTGAAAGCCCGTAAATGCTTGTCCAGCTGAAATTTCATTTCCATGTGTCTATCTTTTCCCAGAACCCAATCTTTGATCCACACGGATCGCTGTTTTAAATAAAACCGCGATAGTGTCTTGGTTTAGTGGCTAAGATATCTATTAGAACCTAAGATCATAGAGAACAGGATATGACACCTTCTCTAAAATCATATACATATACGGGCACAGCAGCGACATCAGCGTACCAACGAGTTAATGGTGAACTTGAAACCCTTTTCTAGACGCAACCCACCAGCTCAGGCGCACATTTTCTTTTATGTCATCAAAATATTCAATTTATAATTTACAGGTTTTTAAGCTAGATTTTTATTTACAATAGGTGTAATATACCCTGCAATGGTCCCCTGCATAGTTTTTTTTGAGTTTCTTTAGATTTAAATTCAGAAAATTTAATATAAATTTGCTTGTCAAATCATAAGCACGCACCTTTTTCATCTTGGGTCACACCCGTTTTTCATTTTCAGCTAGCGTGGGAGCCAACTGGTGTACGAAAATTGAACTTGAACTCGTTTTTTATCAAATAAAAATCTGTGGTAGGGGTAGTGTTTGTAAATAAATTGAACATCAAATGTCAAAACAAAGCAAAATTTAATGAATTTTATAGTATTTCATTGATAAAAATTAGTAATTTGTTGAAAATAAAATAAAGTGAAGTACAACGGAGTGACAGTAACAGTTTTGTGAAGTGACATTTACATTTAATAAAATATATCAGTAATAAAGGAAAAACACGAAGTGAATTGTCGGAAAAATTGTTCAAATTATATTCTTCAGACGAAGAAAGCTATTTTATTTGCTATCAATGTGAAATTCAATGTTTTGTTTAATTATTTTAATTGTTTTCAAAGTGAAAAACATTGTTTTTCTAATTAAATTTAAAGTTTGAGAATATGGAACATAGTAAATGACGCATCGGTGTTGAAATTCGTGTCAAATCCGTGCAGTGGAGTATTAGTATAAAACTTTTATAAAATTGTATACTGAAATTTTTTAATAGTTTATTTAATAATAAAGAACGTGTAACATGAGTAAAAATTACTAATAAATGTTTATAAAAGAATAGATTTGTGTTTTTTAATTATTTGTGTCCAATTCTACTTGTGTCATTGTCGTTTACAAAAATTTTCCGACGTCAATGTTTTTCGTTCAAGTGTGTTAGTAAATTTTGTTAGGTTGCGTTAAAATGATACGCTCATCTGTCATCGTGCCATATCCTGTTCTCTATGATCTAAGATTGGAACTAAATGGAATTTCGGATGGCTATTTTGGACACTAACCGCGATTTTCTTGAATAGTGTCTTAACTAAATTACGAAGACATCTATTTGACCTAAGCGAAACTTCGTGTGTCATCGGATATGACATTTCGCCTCCTATAAATAAAGTTATAATTGAAAATGATAACTTTATTGCCGTATTGGTATAAATAAATGATGTATTTCACCCTACTCTTAAGTTGTCTACTAAAATTAAATCAACCATTGCTTTATAAGATCAAGGCCAAAGTACAAGCAACAAACTGTCACACCTTGTACGTAACGAAGAATAATGTATGAACTCTTTCTTTATTTAAATCACGATTTAACTTTAGAATTCTGATTCTCCAAAATGTAATACATCGGAATTTTCCCCTTACGAAATAAGTTAGAGTCGAAAATAACACTTTATTAAAGTAAATATGAAATTATAACACTTGCTTGAAGATGATTTTTCTTTACAATTTTTCTTTATATATTACGGGATCAAGTCTAACATGTGCAAAGTTAAGTTTATTGAGATGGATAGTTTATTCTTAGAGAGATTAGAGCATTGTGATCATTCAGAAGCTCAATTATTTTGTTTGGTCCATCCCATTGTTGGTCGAATTTCGATTTTTGAGGTTCTCTTATTAGATACACAAAATCATTCACGAAATCATCCAGGATTTAATTTCCTATCAACCCCAGGAGAATTCTGGATAGAAGAACCAATAGTTGCCGTACCAGAACCCTATAGAGCGCAGCAAGAGATGCCTAAGTTATCGAGGTGGAAGCTGGTATCAGCTATTCGTCAGGAAATGCGGAGGAGATGGCAAATGGGGAGAGGCAACAACCAACGTTAAACCAGGAACGTTAGTTATGTTGCGAGAAAAGAGTAGTCTACCACTCAAATGGCCGTTAGGGAGAATTGAAGATGTGGTTAAGGGCAAACAAAACGTTGTCAAGGTAGTAAACACCCGAACTGCGAAAGGTACTTACGAAAAAGGTACTAACATTTAGCCCCATTACCGATAGAAGCAGAGGAAGAAGCTGAAAACATTCCGATTGCATCAACCAGTGTTAAAAAACTAATGGAAATAATAAACGAGGAAGGGAAAAGGCAGAAGGAAGATCCACTGAAAGAACAAGTTATTCAATGAATACCATGGCGGATAATCCATCGAACGGGAAATCGCTAGGCCGAGAAACCAGCCGTAACAATTTCCCTAGCAACGGAGGACCTCCATTTTGATGAAGAAGTCATCAGCTCCTGGGAGGATGTTGAGTAAGATAAGTTTTGATAGTTTAGGTTTCATATTTTCCGATAGTTTAGTCTTTAGTTCTGATAAGATGTGTTTTTAGTTCTGATAAAATGTCTGATAAACGTAGATGATAACAATTTTTCAGTTAAGAATTAGTCATAAGTCCAAATATTCTAAGCCTTATGACAGGGAGCTATAGAACTGATAAGAATTTGTACTATGTATTTACTTTGTAATTGATAAAGAGTTGGAAGATTAAATTAAGTAGTATATAAGATGTAAATTTTGTGTAATAAAATCAATGTTAACGTTAACTTCAAATGTTTCACTTCGTCGACAGTTTTAAACCATTTGATTTAACCTTACAGTCTGGGTTAGTGTTTCCTAAACCAGCATTCAAGAAACAACAAACACGTATACTTTATACTTATCCACACAAAGAGAATCAGTAGAACTCTGGGTTAGTGCTTCGTAAGCCAGTCTACGTTGCGATCTTTGGGAAAAGTAAAAGTTTTATGTCAGGCCCATCGAAGGAGCGACCACCTATTCCGGCGTAATATACAGATTCGTCAGCATAGACAATCATCGATCCCGACGCTTTTGAGTTTCACTAAGGTTTCGACCATACATAAAGGGTTTGAATTATTTGACCACGAAAATAATTGCTAACAACTCTTTTTCAGTAGTTTAGTAATGTGTGTCAGTTTCGTTTAATGTATGGAAGCAAAGGAAATAGGTGGATCTTTCCGAATTGGGTGTTGACTAAGCACCGCATCGAGTATATTATTTGAAGCATCTCATTTTACAACGAGAGATTTTTTTAAATCGGGATATTGAAGTAGGGGTTCTGAACAAATAGTATCTCTCATGGAATTCAAAGCCGTTTGTTGGAATTTGCCCCAAATAAATATTGTATCTTTTCGCAGCAATTACGTAATTGGTTTTGCGATTTTCGCGAATTCTTAAATGGCGCGCCTATAATATCCGGCAAGACTGCAGAAGGTGAATATGATCTGCGATTTAGGTGTCTATCTTGAAAGCAGCCTCACATTCAAACTACAGAAAAGTTTCACCAGGTTCCTTCGATTCAAATCAAACAGTTGTCCACATGAAGCTGATTACACCGACAGACTTTCTCACTTCAGTATGATGTCCTTAGAAAACCGAAGAAAGTTAGCCGATCAAGTAGTTCTGCACAAAATAATCAATAATCACAAATAATCAATTATTATAATCAATAATAACTGCGCCCTTAACATCTCGTACCAATCTCGGTACCAAACTTGCAACATATGCCATGCATCTAGTAACAGCATTGACATTTTCTCCAATAGCCTGCATCAATTCCGTCAACATCTGAGAGATACAATATGTTGCTAATAACGTTAACCTTGAATCTGAACTGATGACCATCCTAAAAATTTAGTTCACTATATATTTCATATTTGATATTTCATATTTGCAATTAGTAATATTAGCTCTGAATCTTTCTTTGAAATACTTTGTAAAACTGTTGTTTTTCTTATAATCCATATAATTACTGAGATGATTTATTCAATAAATCTTCTAAACTAAATGTTTTCTCACAATACTTGTCAAGAAGACTAACTCGTAATTAATTTGTAAGAGCTGTGCACACCAATAATTGACTCGTTCGCGCTGATACGGTAACTTTAAGATAATGTTATGTTATGTCTGATAGTGACCGAGTTGTTGGAGTGCCAATCAAAAAAAAAAGACCTAAAAATTAATTTATTTGTTTCTTTGTCTTAAGGGTTCGAAATTCTTTAACAGCTTAAATTTTCTTGGGGTCGGGTTAAACATCGTTAATAGTAATAAGGCGGCCTAAGTGTACTATTTATTTTTTTAAGAAATTTAATTTCTTTGCTGCTAACGCCATGCTTGCATTTCGGAACCTGGTGTAAACGAGTTGTCAAAGTAGTAAGGTGAAAATCCCTCACGGTAGCTACCTACCTTATTCTACCTTAACCTAGGATCAGGTAAGTTGTAACTAAAAAAGCGACATGTATCAAAATTAAGAATTAGGACACTGAAGTTGAAAGAAGAGAAATACGCTACAATTAGAATTTGGCCATAGCACACGTCAACTATATGAAGAGCGGGAAAAGAGGAAGCAAGAGAACTCCTCCCGGCAAAAAAAGAAGTGAAACAAAGAATTTGGCTTAGAATAAAGAACTTGAAGTGAAATTAAGGAACTTGACTTAGAATATAGAATTTGAAGTGACAAAGAAATTGAGATATGAAATTGGCTTAGAATGTAGAAATTGAAGTGAAACAAAGAATTTGGCTTAGAATAAAGAACTTGAAGTGAAATTAAGAACTTGACTAAGAATACAGAATATGAAGTGAAACAAAAAAATTGAGATATGAAATTGAAATTGAAACAAAGAATATGACTTGGAATATAGAAATTGAAATCGGAACAAGGAATTTCAAATTGAGATATGAAATTTGAATTGAACGAAAGAACTTGTCTTAGAAAAATTCAATAAAACGGATTCATGACAAAAATGGTGAAGTGAAAACAAAGAACATGAAATCGAAATAAAGAATTTGAAATAAAATTAAAGAAAGTGATTTTATGAAACAAAAAACAGAAGATGGAAACAGGACGAATTAATTAAGTTACCAAGAAAGAATTTTGGGGACGGTACACTTAACTTCATCTTTTATTTATCAATTTTTCCTGAAAAAAATCACATATTTAGGTTAACATTTAATTTACGATAATCTATTACCAATCGCCGTCGAGTTTTCCCAGTTATATCATGCAATCCATAGAGGTGAATTGTATGAGGAGTTAGAAGGAATAATATTATTGTTTACGAGTTCACTTGTCTCTCAATTTTCTCTTTGTGAACTTGTAGATATCTATACTGTTTCGTGTTTACCGGTGATTCATCTGGAGTAGTAACTGGATGGTTTGTTACGTTGATATGATTAAAACCCTTCCAAGTTGACTTTTTTGGATAAGGTGTTTAGTCTTCCAATATTCGATGAGTCTACGTGCGCATTTAAAACAAAAGTTTGTGCAAAACCATGTATTGTGGAGTTTCCAAATTATTCAAGTTCAACGGAAGGTATTCTTATATTTAAACTTTGGATTGAGGTTATTATTGCGAATATTTTAACCGACTGGTTTTCTGGTGTCACTAGAGTTTCACCAAGATGAACATTGGGGCCAATTATAATTTTCCTTAGATATCCACAGCCTTTATAGTTGTTTTTGACAGAGATCCTTACTAATTTTTCCGTTCGTGCGGGTATATCATGTGTTGTATATTCGATGAAGTCAATAACTTTATCGCTCATAATCATAAAATCCTGACAGATTTTCCTCAAAAACTAATTTTACCTTTTTACCCGGCCGCCTAAGATACTGAATTAGAGTATAGGGAAGGAGTCATCAAGAACTTGAAATTATACGTCGAGTTTCACTAGATCCTATTCCAATTAAATCAAATGTTTTGTTGTAACTTATAGAAATATGGTGAGAGAGAGCGCTTTGTTCAATAACATTTAATTGTGGCCCCGTATCAATGAGATATTCAGTGCACCCATGTTTGAAAATTTGGTTTTCTTATGGCACTATGGGTACCTGCGAGAGTTTATTTAAATCGAGTTTGAAGCTACCTCGGTTGATTGTGAACGCTCAATTATTTCCATGCTTCGCGTCGCGTTCCCTCGCGGAGCATTTTTTTTGTCTAAATCCGTTTTCCCTACATCCGAATTTTCATTTCCGAAGTTTTTACTACCTTGAATTTTTTTAAAACAATCGTTGTTGGTGTGACCCCTGTTATGAGAATAGTCACATTGTTCAATTTTACTTTGAGGACAGTAGCGTCTTGTGTGTCCTGGCTCGTCACATTCAAAACATCGTTTTACCGCTGCTTATGTATTTATTCTGTAATTTCGGTTGATATAAGAGGTTCTAAAGAAAGTATCCTCTTTTTCAAGCAATTTTCTCTTATCATTTATTCCTCTTTTCAATTTTCAAGCTAAAGTTATGCCAGAACTTCGTGAATCAGGATTATCTTTGAAAACTAATGCGCTAATCAATGAATTGCTTAGCCCCATCGGAAATCTTTTCGTAGCTGAACAATTAAGTAAAAGATTCACTCCGATGGCTTCGGGGCGCTTATATTTTTCCCTAGCAGCTTCAAGTGCACGACTTTGGTTTTCGCTGACCCTAGCAGCGTATGATTCTATAAGTTCATTTTCTTTTTGTTTTGATCTTTTCAACTCATCATGTATATGGTCAACACCAATGGAACGGGCAAACATAGCTTTTAGTAAACTTATGAGATCATCGAGTGTTTCTGGGTCACCACAATTAGATATTATTTGATCGGAGTATCCCTCGATTTTATTGCGTATCAAGGTGACCAAATATATTTTGTCCACTGGTTGAATTCGAGAATATGCAACTTTACATTGCTTCGGGAATTTTGAAAGGGAGCATGATTTATCATCGAATTTGTTGCTTCAGGAATTTCGAAAGGGAGCATGATTTACCATCGAATTTGGGTATGAGGCCAACTGGGAGTTTCAAACTCATATATGAAGAGGTTACAGACGCATCGATCGACCCAATTTCTATGCATGTTTCAGATGGAAGGCTGTGATACGTAACATGGCCTTGGGTGGTTAATGAAGTATTATAAGTTGAGTTCATAATTTCACCAGGTGCATTTCTCATTAAATAAGAGTACCGAAAATTATTTGGAGAGGTATTTTGTACTGAGTTAGTCTGAATGTGTCTATTCGGAGTAGATACAGCTTGTCGACGACTTCGAGACCGAGTATTCTGATACATATATGTTTTCCAAAAAGGTCACTTAAAAATTTAGTTATTTTCCTCAACTTTTCACAAGGTACATTGAAAATTTTCCTCAAGTGAAATTTATACAATGACGTACAGTCTTTTGTTTGTTACATGCCATCAAATAATAACATAATTTTTTTTCAATAATTTGACAAAATATACTAAACTACATTCCTACCCACTGCCGTTGATCGGAGGAGGGATTACCAAAAGTCAGATTCGATCCTCTGTTGAAGATGATTCCGCTACCGGTACTCCTGCTGTTGGCCCTTGGTCCTGGGCGATGTAATTCGATGATGGTTTTCGCGGAGCAATTTCTTCATATTGTCACTTTATTTTCATTTACAGCTTTGAAATTTACAAGTTCTATAAATTTAGTCAATGAAGTTTTTAAGTATTATTTTTTTTTTATTTTTTCATTTTGAACCAGTCACAGTTTGTTTGATTTTCCTCTTGGTATCTGATGATGGTATTCTCTGAGTTTTTTTATTTGTATTGTCATCACTGTGTTTTCCGTTCAAATTTAGTCCCTGTATTTAAAATATTATTATTTCTTTTTTGCGAAAAGGACACAGTTTTTTTTTACTTTCCTTTTTCCTACTTTTCCATAAAATGAATCTTTTACGTTCACGAATTTTTACATATTTTCACACAATTATTGTTTTACTTCGAATTTTCGTTTGGTTTTTGTTTTTTTCGTTATATTTAATCTTTAAGTTGGACACCAATCCCACCCCTGTCAACAATTTTGTTACGTCCGAGTTTCAAATCATTTTGTTTCATTCTTAAATTAAATAAATATTTTAATGCAAAATGCAAAGTAACTATATTAACGAACTATAAAATATAAACTATAAAAACTTAGGGCGTGAGGTGAATTTCTTGTGAGGTGTCCCGACGCACGAAGGAAGGAGCTGCACTTGCCGATTGAGTTTGGCTTCACTACCATATATTTTAGCCAAAATTTCTCTCCAGTTTCCATCAGTTTTCTATCAGTTTCCATGTTTATGTTTCCTTCCATTTGCAAGGTATTATCTTAGGAAAATAAAACAAATATGTGTTTACTTATTTTCTGAAGTACCCGAGAATAAGGAAACGAGTCATGCATTTTAAACTAACCATAAGTGGATGATGAGGACGAATTTGAAATAACCATGATTTCCAAATAAAACCTTGGATATTCTTCAATTGGTAGCATTTTCTCCGGTGATGGACGCTTACCTTCTTCATTGATTAAATAGCCCCCAGAAGTCGCTGTAAATTCGGAAGTGGATATTTATCCAACTTGGTCATCTTGTTTAGCACCAGTAAATCTTCTGTTTATCTCCATCAGGACTCTTCTTCTGGACCATGACTGGAAAACTCACGTACTGACTTTACTTTTCTATATAACCCTTTCTCAACAATTCTCGTATATGTTCTTGAAGCGCAGCCCTTGCAGCCGGACTCAATGCATTAGACTCAATTAGTTCAATCTTATGTTGCACTAGCATAGTGTGTCCGTCCTCAATTTCATTCAATAACTTGAATTGTGCATTCATAAAATCTTTGAATCGCGCTTCTTTATCTGATGTGAGTTGTACCGTCCAACACTTAGTAGTCTTTGCTGAACGATTCTTCATAGGAGCATATGTTCTGTAACACGCCGGCTTCCATTTTAGCTGATCTGCATAAACATGGATCCTTCCTCGTACCCAGTAATCGACTCCAAGTATGACCTCCTCTATAAGGTCAGGTATGTCACTAACCCATACTTTCGTCCCTATTGCGTTCACAAATATGTCTAAGGGTACTTCACCAAAACCTATTTGCTTATTTCCCATTGCGGCTGTAGTTCCTCGTCGAGATAATCTATCTTCTTGTAATCTCGTCAGAGACTCTGCCCGCAAATTTTTCATAGGCTCGTTTATTCATTAATGTTCGTTCACTACCGGAGTCTAATAATGCAGTAAATGTCAAGTTCTCAATGGTACATTCCACCATAAATCCGACTCCTTTCGTATTCTGGAGCAGTTCCTCTTCATAGTTTCGGTTACTCGTCTCCTGTCTGGGATGGTCAGCTTACAACGATGTTATTTTCTTAGCTTTTCCAACAAAGATCCTGCTGCTTTTTCCTTCAGCCATCTCGAAAAAATCATCTTCATCTTCAAGAGAGTCTGATTCGTCCATATCAGTGGAGTGATCTGTGTCTTCGTCTTTGAGTTCAACTTCGTTACCCTCAGTGATTTCGATGTCATCATCTTGGGAAACTTCGTTTGTTTCTTTCATTGAGGTCATCATGACTATCTGTTCTTCCACTTCTTGGGAAGTGTTTTCTTCTGGCACTGATTCCTGTTCACCTGTAGTTTGGTCGGTAACCCTTGCGCTTCGCAAACTATTCATTTGTGATAAAATGTTTGACCTTTCACCGTCTTGTAGGCAAAGAGTACCTCTTTCAACCTTTCTTTGTAGACTCTCTGCTACAACGTTCTTCGTCTTCAAACACAACTTCTTCGTATTCTTCAAATTCGGAGTCGCCATTCTCATAAAAATCTACCAAAAATCCTCTATAGTCGACGTCTTCATTTTCTTCTATATTGGCACTGATCACTTTGAGTCCACTAGGCTCCTTAATTTCATTAAATTTCGCTTCCCCAGAAATTGGAGCGTCAAGTACCTCTGGGAGCGTTCTTAGTTTTTGGCGTTTCCACATTAGGCTCTTGGCTCTCTTTCCTCGTTTTATTATTTGCTTCTTTCTTTTCGTTGTTGTCCGTTTGATAACTGTTCCGTTGATGATTTTTATCATTCGAACGTTTCTCGTCTGGAACTGACTTCATTTGTCTTCTTAGTGAGGAGTTTGACTTCCATGGACAATTTCTGGCCATGTTACCTTCTCCATTACAATTGTAACAGTGAAATTCTGTTCGTTTACTGTCCTTTTGTTGACTCGAACTTCCAATGCTGTTATGAATCTTTATCGACTCGTCTGCTATTTTCTTGGTCTCTTTGGTATGATCAGCTTGTTTCACTAATTTTTCCAACTCTAATATCCGTTTTTGCAGCTTGTGAAGTTCTTCTACTATTTTGGCTTTACTTTCTTTCACCGATTCTGATTCGTTTCTGTCTGTAACAGAGAAATGATGCTGATCCTTGAAAAAATTATCTTGATGAACATTTAGTTTATTTACACTTCAAATACAATTTTTATTGAACAAAAGAACCTCACGTCACACGACGTCACTTTTTAACAATGTAACGGGAAGAACGAAGGTCTTGTTCTTCTCGTAAATCTGACCTGAGTCTGAATGCAATTCGGAACCTTGTAAAGACTTTCTCCGTTCGTTCGCAAGAGTGATGCGGGAGTTTTGAACATTCTCCCACCATTCTCCAATCCGTTGTAGAATTTAAGATTATTGAAAAACTTCCGTTTCGGCTGTTCCAGAAAGTGGTATCAATTTTGCGAGCGGTCTTGTTAGAGTTAAATACACCGTCTTGACGCTAACGACTCCATTCATCCGTCTTTACCTGGATGGAGCTGTTGTACTCGAGCGAGAGGCCACTTCGAAAGTGGGTATCGCTCATCAGCGAGTAACACAAGTGATCCAACTTTGATTTTGTCGTGAATTGTAGTCCATTTGGATCTTGATTGATGAGACTGGAGGCATTCTGATGA
This sequence comes from Chrysops caecutiens, assembly GCA_963971475.1. Lineage (NCBI taxonomy): Eukaryota > Metazoa > Arthropoda > Insecta > Diptera > Tabanidae > Chrysops > Chrysops caecutiens. The sequence continues at coordinate 65,403,577 of OZ020567.1, forward strand.
CCATCTTTCCCAGAAATTTTGAAACCTCTCTTGGATTAGCTGGAACTGTGAGAGTCTTGTAGTCTGAGTTGAGGTTGTTATGTTGTAATTTTCACCGTTGTATGGTAAAACCTTACAACAATACCTCAGATACACTTTTAATCTCAAAAGACTGAATTCAGGCGGTACAATATTTATTTCATCGATTACAATTTTAGTCTCGTTACAATGATTACAAGTTCCTTGCTTACGACTACTACAACTAACGACTACTGGTTACCGGTTACATTTATTTATACAACATTTATTTATTCCTGTTACAATAACTACAATTTCTATCTTATAACTACGTCGCCTAGTGACTACTAGAAGTCGACTGTGTGCTGTCAGGTTCTGATGTCCGCTTCACCCCTTTGGCTAAACGCTTTTCCTTCCTGTAGCGTATCCGTTCGTTGTGGAGTCTCTGCAACTCCCTACTGAAAAGTGCTCTTTGTTGGCTTCCCACAGCCAACATGAGATCCCTCCTAGCCTCTTCTATTTCTCGCCTAAACCTCGCCTCAGTCCCCGGTATCTTCTTTTTCGTTGGTGCCTCTTTTCTGTCCGAAAGTTTCACTTCCGTTTTCGTGTGGTGGCCCGTCTGTCTGGCCCGGTATTCCTCTATAGATATCGGTCGTGGTCCTGCGTGCGGATTACGACGTAACGCCTCTTGCAGTTGGCGGTCTCCCATTCTTCAATGTATCTGTTTAATAAATTTTATTGCCCATTGGGTTCTTTCGAACCGTATTTGGGACCTCAACGGTGAATGTTAGATTCATCCGCTTTTTTCCGTTATTAATTTTTCCTCACCTAAAGTATTTTTCTGGCGAAGTCCAAGAGAATTCTACTGGTTGTCTGCCACTCGTTTCCGGGTTGTCCAATTCAGCCAAGTCGCTTATTAGAGATGTGTTGCGTCCTACCACGGTCACACCTATGGTAGTCGATTCCTCAGACTGATTTTCTGTGGCCATTTTCTCAATATTTATCGGAAAATTTTCCGTTGAATTTGCAGAATTTTCCGATCAATGTTCAATCGATGGTCATTGATCGTTTGTTTGCCGTGTTGCCGGTTTGCGTTTCCGCTCTGGTGGCGCCATCTAGCGGTTGCTGGTGGCCGCGAGTAACTTGCGCTTACATGATCGTCTCTGCAGTGTCGATACCATAATTTGCACTGCAGTATCACTGCCATAACAGTGTCGCCACGTTGTGTTTTGACAGATATCAACAGCTAGGGAGATCGACCTGTCGTAAGTATTTTTGATTGTTCTTGAATAATGTCTTATCCCTTTTCAGGATTTCAGGACTTCTACGGAAAAGGATCATCACAAGGTTAAAGATGGTTCATGAACAGTTTGATGGCTCCTTCACGGATGAAATGACCAGGAGCTTGGGCCGAGACGTCTTCTGGATCATCAGATAGTGAGCTGAGTGGACGAGAATTAAGAACTGCTTCCAATTGAGTGAGAAAAGTTGAGAAGTCTTTATAGGTGAAAAAAGTATATGCAATGGTACGCTGTAGATGAATCTTCACTGACTTGACAGCAGCATCCCATTTTCCACCCATGTGAAGAGCGGATGGTGGATTCAATATCCACTTAGTTCCATCGTTGGCCATAAGTTGTTGAATGTGGGCGCATTCTTTGGTGACTCCTTGAAAGAGCTGTTTAAGTATGATATCAGCTCCCTTAAAGTTAGTTCCACAATCACTTCGAAGGGTTTTGCAGATACCTCGTCGAGCAGTGAATCGTCTAAAGGCTTTCAGAAATCCTTCTGAGCTGTAGTTAGTCACAGCTTCTAGATGAAGAGCGGAAGTTGAAAGACAAACAAAGACTGCTTTCCAGCCTTTGTAACACCTAGTTCCTCTTCCTTGGAAAAACTTAAGTGATACTGGACCTGCATAGTCAACTCCTGTATTCTCAAATACAAGAGAGGGTGTTAGACGTGAAGAAGAAAATTGACCCATGAGCTGTTGAGTATGAATACCTCGTATGCGCGAACATGTGATGCAGCGATGAATGTAAGCTTTGAAAGGTGCTCTTCCACCAATTATCCAGCACCTCTTCCTAATGGACGATTAAGTGAGCTGAGTGCCTCCATGCATAGTCATAGCATGGGCATCTGAAATGATTAACTTTGCTGGCTGTTAATCCTTTGGCAAGATTGGAGGGTGTTTACTATCTTGATCTTGCTTTGAATTTTGTAGTCTTCCTCCAACTCGCAAGATTTGTGATTGATCAAGATATGCAGTAAGCCGAGATAGAGAATGAGCTTGGCGCAGAGGATTTCCTTGAGATAATTGATGAATTTCTGAAGGAAAATATGCCTGTTGAGTCACACGAATCGAATACATTAGAGTGGACTGTTGATCAGATAGGTTCAAAGTACTGAGCTGAGAATCAGGAACTCCTTTAAATACGGAAACAGCTCGCAGTAGAGTTGCCGTTACTCTGATAAGTTTTGTAAGAGATGAATAGTGGTCGATCATTGGATTTAGAGGCAGATAAGGTTTCTTGATGACGATGAAAGTCTTAATTGGTTTATCTTCCATGTCCACGTCTTCATCATCTTGAGCAGTAAATGTTGGATATTGATGTGATGGTTGAGATAACCATTGCGGTCCTGACCACCATAATGAGTGATTAATGAGTTGAGTTGGTGAGAGACCACGAGATGCACAGTCTGCTGGGTTTTCCTTCCCAGAGATGAATTTCCAAACTACGGCTGGTAAGATTTCTTGAATTGATTGAACCCGATTTTTCACGAACTCTTTCCATTGACATGGTTCACCCTGTATCCAGGAAAAAGCGACTGATGAGTCTGTCCAAAGGCACACTGGAACTTCTGTTAATTCTTTTGACTCTTGAACATGCTTCACGAGTTTAGTTAGAAGAAGCGCAGCAGATAACTCCAATCTTGGAATTGTGAGCCGTTCTAAAGGTGCCACGCGGGTCTTAGAGCGCAGCAGATTGACTGAGAATGAAGTTGAGCTATGATGATTAACTCTGATGTAGACAACAGCTGCCATTGCTGATTGAGAAGCATCAGAAAAGCCATGAACTTCATCATTTAACTTATCAGATGTGAGATTAATCCATCGAGGAATTGAGAGCTGAGCGAGTTGTGGAAGATGATTACGGAATGTTTTCCATTTATGAGAAAATTCTGGTGTCAAAGGATCATCCCAACCGACTTTCTCAAGCCATAGGTGTTGAATGATAATCTTAGCATTTATAATAACTGGTGATATGAGTCCTAGTGGATCGAATAACTGAACTGCTTCTGATGTAATAGATCGTTTTGTAATAACTGACTGTTGAATGGTTTTACCAGTGAATTTGAAGATGTCGTCTTGGAAATTCCATGAAAGTCCGAGAATTTTAGATGTAGAGTCAACAAATGAATGAGTGTCTTCTGAACTGAGTAACTTTCACGATTTGTTGAAGTCTGGATGATTACTTTTCCATTTGGCTAATGGAAAACAACCAGCCAGACAAAGAGCTTCGACCTGAGATGCTATACTATTGAGATTCTCTAGATTATCAGCACCTCCACTAATATCATCTACGTAACTGCCCTTTCTGAATGAGTCATTTGCTAACGGGAATTTGTCTCCTTTATCTATGAGAAGCTGTTGAAAAACTCTACCTGCGAGATATGGAGCAGATCTCGTACCATTTGTTACAGTAGTGATCTTATAAGTAATTAAGTTTTGATGTTCATCGGTCCATAATATGCCCTGATAATCCCAATCATCTGGGTGAATAAGAATCTGACGGAACATTTTAGTGATATCAGTTATTAAGATGAACTTTTGACGTCTTACGTAGAGTAACACATCAAAGATGTTGGCTTGAAGTTTTGGGCCGATGTGGAGAATGTTATTGAGAGAAATGCCTAATGAAGATTTACTAGAGCCGTTAAACACGACTCCCAATTTTGTGGTCTCACTTTGGATCACACAGTGATGAAGTAGATAATATGTTTGAGCTGGTTCTGGAGCTGATGATGAGAGTTGTTGCATGTGTCCAAGAGATGCATATTCTGCTAAGAAGTCAGAATACTGAACTTTCAAATTAGGATTTTGATCAAGACGTTTGATAAGGCGATTCAGACAACGTTGAGCAGTCTGTTTCGAAGTTCAGAGTTGTTGAGCTGATGATTTAAATGGAAGGCGTACAATGTATCTGCCTGATGAATCACGAGAATGAGTAGATTTGAAGTGATTCTCACATTCAGCTTCTTCCATTGTCAAAGAATCATCTACCGAATGTGGAATTTCCTCCAATTCCCAAAATTTTGAAAGAGACTCATCGAGCTGTTGATTAGAGATGACATGATAAGTTTGGAGCGATGATGCTGATGGATGATTCTTTACAAGACCTAGTCCAACCAAAATTTGTACACATAGCAATTGGATCTAAGCAGCCACCTGACTTCAGTCCTGGCTTAATGATTTTCTCGTATAGATCAGCTCCCACAAGGATATCTATTCTGCTTGACTTGAGAAAATCAGGATCTGCTAGCTCAAGATGTTTGATGTCGTCCCATTGTTGATTGGAAAGTGAGACTGTTGGAAGTTAGGCTGTAATTTTCGGTAGAATATGAGCAGTAACTTCTGCAGAAGATGTTGAATGAATAGAGCGTGAAACGAATGAGACACATTCTTTGGTATGTCCAGATGTAACGCTTCCAATTCCCAAAATAGGAATGGTCGATGGTATGATGGTGAGGTTAACTGCCTGAATAACTTCGCTTGATATTAGAGTCAACTCTGAACCTGGATTGATTAAAGTCTGATTCTTTGAGATTTTCCTTCCGATGAAATGATCAATGCTAGAGCCGTTGCTAACAAGATTGCTGGCCCTTCAGATTGTAACGTGTTACAGCCCATTTCTGATGATCAAATAGAACTGAGTGATGTAGCACAAACTGAAGGGAGAGCAGAGAATTGATTTATGTTAGGAGTTGATGTTTTGAAGTCTCGTAAAAATGATAAGTCAGTCTGTACTGAGCTGTGAGAAACGCCAGCAAGTCATTGCTGAGATGATGTTGACGGATGTTGGTTGGCTGGATGTGGTGAAGTAGACCTGTTAATTTTCGGTGTTGATTGTTCGCCAGGAAGTAGGCTGTGAAGCATTGAATGATGATTTCCTCGACAGACAGTGCATATTTTCTTATTCCTGCAAACATTAACTGGATGTTTGCCCAAACAGTTGACGCAAAGATTTTGACTAGTTGAACTTTTATTTATTTATTTATTTATTCACTTAATACAAGTACCGTACAATAAAATATTAAAGCCATTAACGGGAAAATGAAGAAAAGAAAAAAAAATAATAAATAAAAAAAAAAAAAAAAGGAAACACAAAAAATTAACTAAAAGAAAGTACTACAAGAGAGTAACAAACAGCAAAAGGAATAATTAAATATAGCGACACTGCTGTAAGGGACGGATCAGGGAAAGCGGCGTTAGAAGGATTGTTCTCGGGAAATACTAACGGCACAAACACGAAGAATCGTTCGTGGATTGTTTGCGCCAGGCACATCCTGCAGGAAGGGAACAGCACGATTATAAAATCTAAGCATGCGCGTGACAGGCTCCATCCGGCCAAAGTCCGTGCAGTGGAAGCTAACATCATATGTGTCAGCCGATCTAAGATTCATGCAGTTCAGCCGACATTTGATCTGGTCTCGGATGAACGGGGCCAAGATATGCCCCTGAGTGACACCATGCATGAAGTTCAGATCGGCCAAGACTCGGCGTTCAGACAGAGATTGCAAGTTAATAAGCTGAAGACGATCAGCATATGGAGGGAGGCGTAGAGTGTCGGACCATGGGAGATGGTAAAGGGCAAGACGAAGGAAGCGTTTTTGGACGTACTCGATACGCTCTATGTAAACCTTATGGTAGGGGGACCATACCTGAGAGGCATACTCGAAAATGGGACGGACAAGGGAGGTGAAGAGGGTCTTTAAGACGAAAGGGCCAGATAGTTCCCTAGACCATCTGATAATGAAGCCTAACAAGACTCTCGCTCTCCTTGTCATGGTATCAATATGGTCATGAAAGGTGAGCATAGAGTCAAGGAGAACTCCTAGGTCCAGCACGGAGTTAGCCGACCTAACCGCAGATCCATTAATGTAGAAGGTGTGAGGGACATGACGTCGTTTCCGGTGAAAACAAATATGTTCACACTTCGAGATATTTAGATTGAGGTTGCTTTTTGCGCACCAAGTTGAGAGACGAAGAAGGTCCTCTTGCAGTTCAATATAGTCGGTAGGATGCACAATATTCTTAAAGAGCTTTATATCATCAGCATAGGAGAGAATAGAGGAATTCAGGATCACTCTATGGACGTCATTGGTGGCAAGAACGAATAGGAGGGGGCCAAGGTGGCTCCCTTGAGGGACCCCACAGGTAGCTGTAAAGCAGTTGGAAAGGGTAGATCTGAAACGAACACGATACGTACGATTTCGTAAGTAAGAGGAAGTCCAACTGAGAAAGGGGGCAGGGCAACCAGCCAATTTAAGTTTGAGTAAGATTAGGGAGTGAGGGATGCTGTCAAAAGCTTTAGACATATCAGTGAAGATAGTTTCGACAACTTCACCACGCTCGATAGCGTTGATGGAGAAAGAGGTGAAATGGACAAGGTTGGTGACAGTAGATTTCCCTTTCAGGAATCCATGCTGGTGCGGGCCAATAAGAGAAGCTAGGAAGGGGTAAATCTTAGTGACAATGATTTTTTCGAAGATTTTGGGTAAGGAGGATAATTGGGCGATCGGCCTGTAGTTAGTCACAAGCGACTTAGAACCCTTTTTGTGAATAGGAGTAAAGAAACCAACCTTCCAGGCGTCCGGAAAAATCCCCGTCTGGATAGATTGGTTAAAGAGGGTTGTAAGAGGAGGGGCAAGAAGGACCGCACATCTCTTGAGAAGAATAGGCGGGAACCCATCGGGCCCTGGTGAAAAATCATCCTTCAGAACTTGGAGCTCGGCAAGTACTTCCTCCTCTGTGATGTGAAGGTTAAGAAACTCTGAGGAAACAGAGGGGGGCAACGGGTTGAGGTTGGTGAAGTAATCAACATCAGGAACAAATTGACCGTCAGGAAAGGAGGAGGAGAAAAAAGCTGCAAAGGAAGCTGCTATGGATTGCGGATCTCGATGATCAGAACCAAGATAGGAAATAGATTGAGGGAAGGATCACCTGTGCCTTTCCTTTTGGAATTTACAAATGAGAAAAAGAGGTGAGGGTTAGACGAGGGGTTATCCTTTACTAGGGATAAGTAGTTATGATAGTGGAGGTTAAGCTGCTTGGTAAATTCAGCACTGAGGTTACTAAACTGAACAAAGTCCCGGCGAGATCCAGTGCGAAGTATTTGGTCCAAAGAGAATTCCGCTTGTTCCTCAAGGTCTTCACTTCTCTAGAGTACCACGGAGGGGAGCAGTCAGTTGGGGGAGGGGTGGAGATTGGAGTGGACAAGGAGATGGAGGAACGCACAGCGTCATAGAGATCGGTGATAGAGATTTGTGGAGGGTTACTGAAGTAATAAAGTTCTTGAAGGGAAGAGCACAGTGTCGAAAGCAGGATGTGGAAGTCTGTTTTATGGAAGTTAAGCCTAGGCGGGAGTTGGATGGGTTTGGATGACGATTGAGTGGAGTGGTATAGACAGATAGTAAGAGGAGGGTGATGAGGGTCGATGTTGCATAGGACAGTCGTAGAAGGGGAGACAGTCACAAAAGATGGGCTATTAGAGAAGACTAAGTCAAGGAGACGGTGGTTAATGTTTTTTACGGGATTCATTTGGAATAGGAAAAGGGAGGAAGTGGAGTCAATAAGTGTTAATTCAGAAGGAGAGGTGGGATTAGTAGCAGAGACACTGTTCGCGTCGAGATCAGCGCGCCAATCCAGATAGGGGAGGTTGAAGTCACCGAAAAGGAGAACTTGATCTTGAGCAGCAAGAGAACTTAATATGGAGTCTAAGACAGTGGTTAAGTGAAGAAAGACACTAACATCCGAACGTGGTGGGATATAACAGGCAATAGGTATAAGGTTGGAACTCCGGAAGGGGACTTTCACAGTTAGGAGTTCAAGGGGCTCGGAAGAGGTATTTGGTATAGATAGGAAAAAAAGTTAATAAAAAAAATATGATGAAGGAAATTGATAATCTCAAGCCTGGCAAGTCCTGCGTGATCCCGATCGTTGTGTCAGCAGTCAACAGGTTAAACGAAGAATCAAGCCTGGCAGTGCTCCAATGTGATGACGAGGCGAATCTTTGTCCCAGGCCAATAACCGTTAACCTTTACGAAACCTTTCCGTTACAGGTGTCAAAATCACTTGGAAACATTCACTTCAACTCCAATTTTCGACTTTTGAAAATGTTTTGGTTTATGAATTTATGAAATTTTAGTAAGAAAACTTTATTGAATCCCGGCGCAGTGATGTGATCATAGATCCGATCCACAAAATGTTTATGTCGTTTTCGTTGCTAAACCATTAACTCCGATAGAGCAAGATTATGACACTGATTGTTATCAACTGTTTTTGATTGAAGCATCACAATTTATACGTTACGTCATATAGATCAATTCACAGTAGCTTAAATCACTACAAGTAGCTCTACTTTTCAGGTTATAATTAAAAGCAACTAGGTTAAAAATTCTGCACAAATGCAACAGCAAAAAAAAGAAAAGCGGTACGTCCGAGCTTGACGAATGCAAATCTGGAGCGGTAAGTTTTCCTGCCCGTGCTCCCTCGCCCTCCAACGCCTCCTCTCAAAAAAACTGCACGCAATCACCATCTACTACCAGAACGTGAGAGGTCTCAGAACAAAGACTCACACCACCTTCCTTACCTCCCACGCCCTTCCTCATGACATAATCGCTCTTACTGAAACGTGGCTCTGTTCAAACATCAACGACCATGAGGTCCTGGATAGCGCATATACCTTGTTTCGTAGAGACCGCTCCCTCGGCGATCCTACCCGTCGTGGTGGCGGAGTTCTTATCGCAGTACGTTCCTCTCTCAATCCGACTTCTATACCAAATACCTCTTCCGAGCCCCTTGAACTCCTAACTGTGAAAGTCCCCTTCCGGAGTTCCAACCTTATACTTATTGCCTGTTATATCCCACCACGTTCGGATGTTAGTGTCTTTCTTCACTTAACCACTCTCTTAGACTCCATATTAAGTTCTCTTGCTGCTCAAGATCAAGTTCTCCTTTTCGGTGACTTCAACCTCCCCTATCTGGATTGGCGCGCTGATCCCGACGCGAACAGTCTCTCTGCTACTAATCCCACCTCTCCCTCTGAATTAACACTTATTGACTCCACTTCCTCCCTTTTCCTATTCCAAATGAATCCCGTAAAAAACATTAACCACCGTCTCCTTGACTTAGTCTTCTCTAATAGCCCATCTTTTGTGACTGTCTCCCCTTCTACGAATGTCCTATGCAACATCGACCCTCATCACCCTCCTCTTACTATCTGCCTATACCACTCCACCCAATCGTCATCCAAACCCATCCAACTCCCGCCTAGGCTTAACTTTCATAAAACAGACTTCCACATCCTGCTTTCGACACTGTGCTCTTCCCTTCAAGAACTTTATTACTTCAGTAACCCTCCACAAATCTCTATCACCGATCTCTATGACGCTGTGCGTTCCTCCATCTCCTTGTCCACTCCAATCTCCACCCCTCCCCCAACTGACTGCTCCCCTCCGTGGTACTCTAGAGAAGTGAAGACCTTGAGGAACAAGCGGAATTCTCTTTGGACCAAATACCTTCGCACTGGATCTCGCCGGGACTTTGTTCAGTTTAGTAACCTCAGTGCTGAATTTACCAAGCAGCTTAACCTCCACTATCATAACTACTTATCCCTAGTAAAGGATAACCTCTCGTCTAACCCTCACCTCTTTTTCTCATTTGTAAATTCCAAAAGGAAAGGCACAGGTGATCCCTTCCCTTAATCCATTTCCTATCTTGGTTCTGATCATCGAGATCCGCAATCCATAGCAGCTTCCTTTGCAGCTTTTTTCTCCTCCTCCTTTCCTGACGGTCAATTTGTTCCTGATGTTGATTACTTCACCAACCTCAACCCGTTGCCCCCTCCTGTTTCCTCAGAGTTTCTTAACCTCCACATCACAGAGGAGGAAGTACTTGCCGAGCTCCAAGGTCTGAAGGATGATTTTTCACCAGGGCCCGATGGGTTCCCGCCTATTCTTCTCAAGAGATGTGCGGTCCTTCTTGCCCCTCCTCTTACAACCCTCTTTAACCAATCTATCCAGACGGGGATTTTTCCGGACGCCTGGAAGGTTGGTTTCTTAACTCCTATTCACAAAAAGGGTTCTAAGTCGCTTGTTACTAACTACAGGCCGATCGCCAAATTATCCTCCTTACCCAAAATCTTCGAAAAAATCATTGTCACTAAGATTTACCCCTTCCTAGCTTCTCTTATTGGCCCGCACCAGCATGGATTCCTGAAAGGGAAATCTACTGTCACCAACCTTGTCCATTTCACCTCTTTCTCCATCAACGCTATCGAGCGTGGTGAAGTTGTCGAAACTATCTTCACTGATATGTCTAAAGCTTTTGACAGCATCCCTCACTCCCTAATCTTACTCAAACTTAAATTGGCTGGTTGCCCTGCCCCCTTTCTCAGTTGGACTTCCTCTTACTTACGAAATCGTACGTATCTTGTTCGTTTCAGATCTACCCTTTCCAACTGCTTTACAGCTACCTGTGGGGTCCCTCAAGGGAGCCACCTTGGCCCCCTCCTATTCGTTCTTGCCACCAATGACGTCCATAGAGTGATCCTGAATTCCTCTATTCTCTCCTATGCTGATGATATAAAGCTCTTTAAGAATATTGTGCATCCTACCGACTATATTGAACTGCAAGAGGACCTTCTTCGTCTCTCAACTTGGTGCGCAAAAAGCAACCTCAATCTAAATATCTCGAAGTGTGAACATATTTGTTTTCACCGGAAACGACGTCATGTCCCTCACACCTTCTACATTAATGGATCTGCGGTTAGGTCGGCTAACTCCGTGCTGGACTTAGGAGTTCTCCTTGACTCTATGCTCACCTTTCATGACCATATTGATACCATGACAAGGAGAGCGAGAGTCTTGTTAGGCTTCATTATCAGATGGTCTAGGGAACTATCTGGCCCTTTCGTCTTAAAGACCCTCTTTACCTCCCTTGTCCGTCCCATTTTGGAGTATGCCTCTCAGGTATGGTCCCCCTACCATAAGGTTTACATAGAGCGTATCGAGTCCGTCCAAAAACGCTTCCTTCGTCTTGCCCTTTACCATCTCCCATGGTCCGACACTCTACGCCTCCCTCCATATGCTGATCGTCTTCAGCTTATTAACTTGCAATCTCTGTCTGAACGACGAGTCTTGGCCGATCTGAACTTCATGCATGGTGTCACTCAGGGGCATATCTTTGCCCCGTTCATCCGAGACCAGATCAAATGTCGGCTGAACTGCATGAATCTTAGATCGGCTGACACATATGATGTTAGCTTCCACTGCACGGACTTTGGCCGGATGGAGCCTGTCACGCGCATGCTTAGATTTTATAATCGTGCTGTTCCCTTCCTGCAGGATGTGCCTGGCGCAAACAATCCACGAACGATTCTTCGTGTTTGTGCCGTTAGTATTTCCCGAGAACAATCCTTCTAACGCCGCTTTCCCTGATCCGTCCCTTACAGCAGTGTCGCTATATTTAATTATTCCTTTTGCTGTTTGTTACTCTCTTGTAGTACTTTCTTTTAGTTAATTTTTTGTGTTTCCTTTTTTTTTTTTTTATCTATTATTTTTTTTTCTTTTCTTTATTTTCCCGTTAATGGCTTTAAAATTTTATTGTACGGTACTTGTATTAAGTGAATAAATAAATAAAAGTTCAACTAGTCAAAATCTTTGCGTCAACTGTTTGGGCAAACATCCAGTTAATGTTTGCAGGAATAAGAAAATATGCACTGTCTGTCGAGGAAATCATCATTCAATGCTTCACAGCCTACTTCCTGGCAAACAATCAACACCGAAAATTAACAGGTCTACCTCACCACATCCAGCCAACCAACATCCGTCAACATCATCTCAGCAATGACTTGTTGGCGTGTCTCACAGCTCAGTACAGACTGACTTATCATTTTTACGAGACTTCAAAACATCAACTCCTAACATAAATCAATTCTCTGCTCTCCCTTCAGTTTGTGCTACATCACTCAGTTCTATTTGATCATCAGAAATGGGCTGTAACACGTTACACTCTGAACGGCCAGCAATCTTGTTAGCAACGGCTCTAGCATTGATCATTTCATCGGATGGAAAATCTCAAAGAATCAGACTTTAATCAATCCAGGTTCAGAGTTGACTCTAATATCAAGCGAAGTTATTCAGGCAGTTAACCTCACCATCATACCATCGACCATTCCTATTTTGGGAATTGGAAGCGTTAGATCTGGACATACCAAAGAATTTGTCTCACTCGTTTCACGCTCTATTCATTCAACATCTTCTGCAGAAGTTACTGCTCATATTCTACCGAAAATTACAGCCTAACTTCCAACAGTCTCACTTTCCAATCAACAATGGGACGACATCAAAGATCTTGAGCTAGCAGATCCTGATTTTCTCAAGTCAAGCAGAATAGATATCCTTGTGGGAGCTGATCTATACGGGAAAATCATTAAGCCAGGACTGAAGTCAGGTGGTTGCTTAGATCCAATTGCTATGTGTACAAATTTTGGTTGGACTAGGTCTTGTAAAGAATCATCCATCAGCATCATCGCTCCAAACTTATCATGTCATCTCTAATCAACAGCTCGATGAGTCTCTTTCAAAATTTTGGGAATTGGAGGAAATTCCACATTCGGTAGATGATTCTTTGACAATGGAAGAAGCTGAATGTGAGAATCACTTCAAATCTACTAATTCTCGTGATTCATCAGGCAGATACATTGTACGCCTTCCATTTAAATCATCAGCTCAACAACTCGGAACTTCGAAACAGACTGCTCAACGTTGTCTGAATCGCCTTATCAAACGTCTTGATCAAAATCCTAATTTGAAAGTTCAGTATTCTGACTTCTTATCAGAATATGCATCTCTTGGACACATGCAACAACTCTCATCATCAGCTCCAGAACCAGCTCAAACATATTATCTACTTCATCACTGTGTAGTTCGTGAAGGTAGTGAGACCACAAAGTTGGGAGTCGTGTTTAACGGCTCTAGTAAATCTTCATTAGGCATTTCTCTCAATAACATTCTCCACATCGGCCCGGAACTTCAAGCCAACATCTTTGATGTGTTACTCTACGTAAGACGTCAAAAGTTCATCTTAATAACTGATATCACTAAAGTGTTCCGTCAGATTCTCATTCACCCAGATGATTGGGATTATCAGGGCATATTATGGACCGATGAACATCAAAACTTAATAACTTATAAGATCACTACTGTAACAAATGGTACGAGATCTGCTCCATATCTCACAGGTAGAGTTTTTCAACAGCTTCTCATAGATAAAGGAGACAAATTCCCGTTAGCAAATGACTCATTCAGAAAGGGCAGTTACGTAGATGATATTAGTGGAGGTGCTGATAATCTAGAGAATCTCAATAGTATAGCATCTCAGGTCGAAGCTCTTTGTCTGGCTGGTTGTTTTCCATTAGCCAAATGGAAAAGTAATCATCCAGACTTCAACAAATCGTGAAAGTTACTCAGTTCAGAAGACACTCATTCATTTGTTGACTCTACATCTAAAATTCTCGGACTTTCATGGAATTTCCAAGACGACATCTTCAAATTCACTGGTAAAACCATTCAACACTCAGTTATTACAAAACGATCTATTACATCAGAAGCAGCTCAGTTATTCGATCCGCTAGGACTCATATCACCAGTTATTATAAATGCTAAGATTATCATTCAACACCTATGGCTTGAGAAAGTCGGTTGGGATGATCCTTTGACACCAGAATTTTCTCATAAATGGAAAACATTCCGTAATCATCTTCCACAACTCGCTCAGCTCTCAATTCCTCGATGGATTAATCTCACATCTGATAAGTTAAATGATGAAGTTCATGGCTTTTCTGATGCTTCTCAATCAGCAATGGCAGCTGTTGTCTACATCAGAGTTAATCATCATAGCTCAACTTCATTCTCAGTCAATCTGCTGCGCTCTAAGACCCGCGTGGCACCTTTAGAACGGCTCACAATTCCAAGATTGGAGTTATCTGCTGCGCTTCTTCTAACTAAACTCGTGAAGCATGTTCAAGAGTCATAAGAATTAACAGAAGTTCCAGTGTGCCTTTGGACAGACTCATCAGTCGCTTTTTCCTGGATACAGGGTGAACCATGTCAATGGAAAGAGTTCGTGAAAAATCGGGTTCAATCAATTCAAGAAATCTTACCAGCCGTAGTTTGGAAATTCATCTCTGGGAAGGAAAACCCAGCAGACTGTGCATCTCGTGGTCTCTCACCAACTCAACTCATTAATCACTCATTATGGTGGTCAGGACCGCAATGGTTATCTCAACCATCACATCAATATCCAACATTTACTGCTCAAGATGATGAAGACGTGGACATGGAAGATAAACCAATTAAGACTTTCATCGTCATCAAGAAACCTTATCTGCCTCTAAATCCAATGATCGACCACTATTCATCTCTTACAAAACTTATCAGAGTAACGGCAACTCTACTGCGAGCTGTTTCCGTATTTAAAGGAGTTCCTGATTCTCAGCTCAGTACTTTGAACCTATCTGATCAACAGTCCACTCTAATGTGTTCGATTCGTGTGACTCAACAGGCATATTTTCCTTCAGAAATTCATCAATTATCTCAAGGAAATCCTCTGCGCCAAGCTCATTCTCTATCTCGGCTTACTGCATATCTTGATCAATCACAAATCTTGCGAGTTGGAGGAAGACTACAAAATTCAAAGCAAGATCAAGATAGTAAACACCCTCCAATCTTGCCAAAGTTAATCATTTCAGATGCCCATGCTATGACTATGCATGGAGGCACTCAGCTCACTTTATCGTCCATTAGGAAAAGGTGCTGGATAATTGGTGGAAGAGCTTACATTCATCAAAGCTTACATTCATCGCTGCATCACATGTTCGCGCATACGAGGTATTCATACTCAACAGCTCATGGATCAATTTTCTGCTTCACGTGTAACACCCTCTCTTGTATTTGAGAATACAGGAGTTGACTATGCAGGTCCAGTATCACTTAAGTTTTTCCAAGGAAGAGGAGCTAGGTGTTACAAAGGCTGGAAAGCAGTCTTTGTTTGTCTTTCAACTTCCGCTCTTCATCTAGAAGCTGTGACTAACTACAGCTCAGAAGGATTTCTGAAAGCCTTTAGACGATTCACTGCTCGACGAGGTATCTGCAAAACCCTTCGAAGTGATTGTGGAACTAACTTTAAGGGAGCTGATATCATACTTAAACAGCTCTTTCAAGGAGTCACCAAAGAATGCGCCCACATTCAACAACTTATGGCCAACGATGGAACTAAGTGGATATTGAATCCACCATCCGCTCTTCACATGGGTGGAAAATGGGATGCTGCTGTCAAGTCAGTGAAGATTCATCTACAGCGTACCATTGCATATACTTTTTTCACCTATAAAGACTTCTCAACTTTTCTCACTCAATTGGAAGCAGTTCTTAATTCTCGTCCACTCAGCTCACTATCTGATGATCCAGAAGACGTCTCGGCCCAAGCTCCTGGTCATTTCATCCGTGAAGGAGCCATCAAACTGTTCATGAACCATCTTTAACCTTGTGATGATCCTTTTCCGTAGAAGTCCTGAAATCCTGAAAAGGGATAAGACATTATTCAAGAACAATCAAAAATACTTACGACAGGTCGATCTCCCTAGCTGTTGATATCTGTCAAAACACAACGTGGCGACACTGTTATGGCAGTGATACTGCAGTGCAAATTATGGTATCGACACTGCAGAGACGATCATGTAAGCGCAAGTTACTCGCGGCCACCAGCAACCGCTAGATGGCGCCACCAGAGCGGAAACGCAAACCGGCAACACGGCAAACAAACGATCAATGACCATCGATTGAACATTGATCGGAAAATTCTGCAAATTCAACGGAAAATTTTCCGATAAATATTGAGAAAATGGCCACAGAAAATCAGTCTGAGGAATCGACTACCATAGGTGTGACCGTGGTAGGACGCAACACATCTCTAATAAGCGACTTGGCTGAATTGGACAACCCGGAAACGAGTGGCAGACAACCAGTAGAACTCTCTTGGACTTCGCCAGAAAAATACTTTAGGTGAGGAAAAATTAATAACCGAAAAAAGCGGATGAATCTAACATTCACCGTTGAGGTCCCAAATACGGTTCGAAAGAACCCAATGGGCAATAAAATTTATTAAACAGATACATTGAAGAATGGGAGACCGCCAACTGCAAGAGGCGTTACGTCGTAATCCGCACGCAGGACCACGACCGATATCTATAGAGGAATACCGGGCCAGACAGACGGGCCACCACACGAAAACGGAAGTGAAACTTTCGGACAGAAAAGAGGCACCAACGAAAAAGAAGATACCGGGGATTGAGGCGAGGTTTAGGCGAGAAATAGAAGAGGCTAGGAGGGATCTCATGTTGGCTGTGGGAAGCCAACAAAGAGCACTTTTCAGTAGGGAGTTGCAGAGACTCCACAACGAACGGATACGCTACAGGAAGGAAAAGCGTTTAGCCAAAGGGGTGAAGCGGACATCAGAACCTGACAGCACACAGTCGACTTCTAGTAGTCACTAGGCGACGTAGTTATAAGATAGAAATTGTAGTTATTGTAACAGGAATAAATAAATGTTGTATAAATAAATGTAACCGGTAACCAGTAGTCGTTAGTTGTAGTAGTCGTAAGCAAGGAACTTGTAATCATTGTAACGAGACTAAAATTGTAATCGATGAAATAAATATTGTACCGCCTGAATTCAGTCTTTTGAGATTAAAAGTGTATCTGAGGTATTGTTGTAAGGTTTTACCATACAACGGTGAAAATTACAACATAACATTTGGCGCAGCCGCAATTTAAAAACCTACGTTCGGGAATTTGTTAAAAATAATTTGAAAAATCATAATTCTTAGTAAGTCTAAACTTGGAAAAAACATGATAAATATAGGAATTGAACATCCAGGTACACTTTTAATGTTAAGACTACAATAATATGAGGGAGAAAGAAGAAAGAAGTATAATTGTTTTAAGTAGAAACAAATGTCATTAGAATAGTTCTCAAAGTTAGGACACTATAGAATTTAGTTATGCATACACAAATAAAAGAAGAATAGTAACCATTACGGGTATTAGAAAATCGTTTGATTGACATTGCTATTATAGAAAAGAAAGAAGAAAAATTGACCATTAAGAATATAAGGAAATTGTATGATCGAAATTGTAATTATATAAATGAAACTCGTATGGTATGGTAATGATTGGCACTTGTATTAGAAATAAGAAATCACACTTGTATAAATACATTAAGTACACAATGCAAAAAGAGAAATTGTAAAAAAGAAAAGAAAAAAAAACAAAAAAAAAGAACAAAAAGAAAAAAAAATATAAAAACAAAGAAAAAAAAAACAAGGAAAAAACAAAAAAAAAAAGAGAAAGAGATAAACGAAAGAAAAAAAAAATTTATAATTTTGAAACCGAACTTGAACACAATAACGTTAACGGGCAATTGGCCAATCAAGACAACGCTCCACATCAAGAAGGAGAACAAAAATTGGCTAATCAACAACAAGTAGAATCACTAGAAATAAACTCTACAGAAGAACATCAGACACCTCGCGAAGGGGAACAACAATTACCCGATCAAGGACCAGTAGGGTCACCAAAAGTAAACACTGAAGAAGAAAACCAAACAAATCAAGATAGCGAACATCCATTACCTGACCAAGGACCCGGAAATCCAGTAGTGGTGAACGAACAGCCACTCATGCAAGCTGAGGATCAAGGAAATACAGAAGGTATTGGTACTCTGCAATCTACGACACGGAAGGTGCTACGTGAGAACAAACTCCTATCCGGGGACTTACGCTGTGGAAAGTGAGCTACCAGATATAAATAAATTGTCTACTGACAACCAGGCTGACATAGAAGACAAAGAAAATAAAATGGCTGACATAAGTTTAGTGAACAATATATTGTATAACAACGTACCGATTCTGGAAGGGGAAGATAGCCCACGCAAGTCCAATGAGGTGAACGAGTTTATAAATTGTGCACGACTGGGCTATGAAACGCTCACCAAGATACAGGATAAGATACTGTTCATGAGACTATTACCAACACGCTTGAGGGGAAGAGCATTGGAAGTGGTGCAAACAGGGACGAATGACACACTGGAAGATATATTTACTGCATTAAAAACAAACCTATTACAAGGCACATCATATATAACCCTCAATACCCAATTGAGGAACGTTCATCAACTGCCAACGGAAACCTTATTGGGGTATTTCCACAGAGTGAAGGCTCTTATTAACGCCTGCAAAAATGCAGCTGCTGCTCAATACACAGATGGTGGAGATGGGCTGAAGGCCAAAATAGAGGAAGTAGGCCTTCATTGTTTTAAAATGGGTATAATAAACCCCAACTACAAGTTT
This sequence comes from Chrysops caecutiens, assembly GCA_963971475.1. Lineage (NCBI taxonomy): Eukaryota > Metazoa > Arthropoda > Insecta > Diptera > Tabanidae > Chrysops > Chrysops caecutiens. The sequence continues at coordinate 65,422,263 of OZ020567.1, forward strand.
TACCTACTCCAAGATGTAGAAAATAACGTGAACGCATTGGAAAAGAAAATAACACGATTAGAGCAGACGGAACAATGTATGCAGCAAAATCTTACCCAGCAAAACTCCCTGGGGGACCCAACACCACTAATGGGACTAGGCATCCCTACCCACGCTCCAATGACCAACCATAACTACAATCCCGTTTACAACCCACCACCAACACCTGGTAGAAATCCAGGTTATAACCGATATCCAACAGGCCAACCCAATCAGAGCCAACCAAGGAATTTCCAGCCAAATGGATATACACCCAACCATAATACACCTCGGAACAGACCGGATAGACGACAGATAAAATGCAATTTCTGTCACAAAATGGGACATATCATGGCAGAATGTCGAACTCGGCAGATGACTCCTTTCTGCTCCACCTGCAGGGCGTACGGTCATAACACCAGAAACTGCAACCAGAACACACAGCGAAATTTCGGGAGGAATAAAAACACGCAACCAGGAAGAAATAACCATCAACACCACCAAGTTAACCAGACAACGGCGAGCAGGGTTAACCAGGAATGTAATTTTTGTTTGAAACCAAATCACACGGAAGATGCATGTTTTCTACGAGAACGGTGGGAAAAACTACAGCTACAAACCCAACTAAGGGAAGTGGAAAACTCTACAGGGACGACCGAGCGCACCGCGAGTCGTCCATAATAGAGCAAGATTATAGGTGCGACAACAGGACAACCATGCCGGCACTGCCAATAATAAACTTACAACTAGACATTACTAAGGAAAGAAATTCGAAATTCATAATTGATACTGGATCAGAGATATGTTTGATTAAACATTCCGAAATAAGCAAAGTAAAACTAAAAGACGTAAACAAAAATGAAAGAGTCACTCTCAACACTATCTCCGGGGAGATAACATCTGAAGGTACGATTGTGGGACAAGTAATGACGAATCAAGTCTATCCCTGCAAATTTCATATTGTGAAAAATTTGAGTCCTACAAATATCACGGGAATTATAGGGAATGACTTCGTAAGTAAATACTGCAACGTAGAAGGACCAGCTAAAAGACTTGTTTTCCCGGCGACCAAGACGGGAGAGGAAATCGTCATTCCATTCGCGAACCAAGGCGACGTGTACAACACCGAGTCTCGATCCATTGATGTAGTAACAAAAGACGCGGCTACTGGCCAGAAAAACCCGTCTATCGAAATCGAGCACTTATGTAACCGCAGCTCGCAAACTGCGGAGTGTTCAGTCAAACCGAACGGGGAAATAAAGTACGGACAGGAAGCTTCGCTACCATCAACGGAAGACAATGAAACAACACAGGACTTATCAGACCTATTCGACTGGGAACCAGAGAAAAAGGAACGAGAAAACCCTCCTGGGCAGATGCGAATGGGGAGTCCGAGTGCTGAGGGGTCCATAACCACAGACTACGATCACCTAAACCACCGAGGCTCGCACGCCTCGGAAGGTGAAAATGTCACATCGCCAAAAACCCGCGAGGGTGGACAGACTGATTACCTCAAAAATACAGAGCAAGTCACCATAAGAGAACGCAGAAAAATACAGATACCCCAAAGAACGGTGAAGTTCCTCGAAATACCAGTACCAACTCCAGGAGAATATGTCGCCATAGGAGAAGAAATCAAGCAAGGAATTTACCTCTGTAACGCACTGGTGGAGTCAACCAATGGCAAAATTAAAATGAGCATACTAAATGTAAACGATCACGAGGTCGAAATAAACGACTTAACAATTAATTTAGAAAAATACAACACGTGTAACAATGAGTTAGCCACTAAGGACCCTCCCGAAGTAAAAGATCACTACGGGATACAGACAGATGTGTTCGAAACCAGTAAAGGGAAGAACGCACGAATAAAAGACCTACTGCGAATAGTGCGCATAGAGGAAAATCTGAACAGTGAAGAGAAAAAGTCAATCGAAGGGATTATAAAAGAATTTCACGATACCTTCCATATACCAGGCGAAAAACTAAGCCACACTACAACGGTTCGGCACGAAATAAGAACCAAAGAAAATCAGGTGCCAGTAAAATGTAAGATGTACAGACTGCCGGAAACGCAGAAAGGAATAATTACTGAGGAAATAGACAGATTGCTAAAAGATGACATTGTTGAACCCAGCTGGAGCCAGTGGAACGCTCCTCTGCTAGTAGTCCCAAAGAAACCAGGACCTGATGGCCAGAAAAAATGGCGCATTGTAGTAGATTACAGAAAGTTAAACGAAGTAACAGAAGGCGATGCATATCCACTACCTAGGATCGAAGATGTCCTATATCAGTTAGGAAATGCTCGTTACTTCTCTGTACTCGACCTCGCCAGCGGCTACCATCAGATAGCAATGGAAGCTGAAGATCGGGATAAGACAGCGTTTAGTACACCCTATGGTCATTACGCTTTCAAAAGAATGCCTTTCGGACTGAAAGGGGCACCAGCTACATTTCAAAGGCTGATGAATCATGTACTAACGGGGCTCCAGGGGTTACATTGTTTCGTATACCTAGACGACATTGTCACCTACGGGAGAAACTTAGCAGACCATCAGGCAAAACTGCGATCTATTTTAGAAAGATTGAGAGAACACAACTTGAAATTAAACCCAGAGAAGTGCATCTTTCTCAAGCGGGAAATCGTCTATCTCGGACACAAGTGCGGTACCAACGGGGTAGCACCAGATCCTAGCCTAACACAAAAGGTGAAAGACTACCCCGTACCAAAAACTATAAGACAAGTACAATCCTTTCTAGGCCTGGCAAACTACTACCGAAAGTTTATAGAAGGGTTCTCGAAAATAGCGGCACCCATAAACAAACTTCTACGAAAAGATGTAAAATTTAAGTGGGATGACGAATGTGAGAAAGCGTTCAGGACGCTAAAAGAGAAACTAACAACACCCCCTGTCCTTCGGTACCCTAATTTCAAAGAACCTTTTAAGTTGTATACGGATGCAAGTGGAGAGGCCCTTGGAGCCGTGCTTGCGCAAGGGCCTGAAAACGAGGAAAAACCCATCGCTAACGCGAGTCGAACATTAAACACCGCAGAGAAAAACTATTCTACCATCGAGCGAGAGTTGCTGGCTATAGTTTGGGCCGTAAAAAATTACCGAAGCTATTTGTACGGACGACCATTCACCGTATACACGGATCACAAACCTTTACGAGGAGCCATCCAAATAAAAGATCCAACAAGTAGGATACTGAGACTCTGGCACAAGTTGTCAGATTACACATTTGAGATAAAGTACAAGGAGGGTAAAAAGAACAACAATGCGGACGCTCTAAGCAGAATCCCATATGAAGTGTTAATTATGACTCGCCGACAAGTCAAAGAACAGGCAGCAGACACGACTAGCACGAATGACACCCTGGCAGGAGAAGAATGTGCCACAGAAACATTGCCACATTGCCATGTGCCACAGAAACAGAAACACCAACAGGGAGACGAGGAAGAACCAACACCAAGGAAGGAAATAAGAGTCTTAACGGATCCTCAAGACATAACAACTATATTAGCTGATTGTCACGACGCACCGTTCGGAGGACATCAAGGAATACAAAAGACCTACCAACGATTGAAACGGGAGTTCTATTGGAAGGGTATGAGGAGAGACATCGCTAAATACATCAAAAGTTGCAAAAAATGTCAACTAAATAAATTAAGCCGGGAACACAGAGAACCAATGATCATAACTGATACTGCAAAACTACCGTTTGATAAGGTGTATATGGATATAGTAGGCCCCCTTCCCGAAACCAGACATGGGAATAAATACATCCTGAGTTTCGAGGATGACTTAACTCGATTTATGGATGTAGTGCCGTTACAGAACATGGAAGCAAAAACTGTGGCGCAAGCTTTCGTGGAAGAAATTATAAGTCGGTATCGAATTCCGAAAAAATTAATCACAGACCAAGGGTCTAACTTTACTTCGGAAATGTTCCGAGAAGTATGTAAACTATTTAAGATCAGGAAATTAGAAACGACGCCGTACCATCCCCAGTCCAACGGGGCACTAGAGCGATCCCACAGGCCTTTAGTGGAATATTTAAGAAATTTTGTTGATGACAATCAGGCGAACTGGGATGAGCACTTGCGAGCAGCTATGTTCGTAAGGAACAATAGTATGCATTCAACTACGAAGCTAACACCGATGGACTGCTTATTCGGTTTCTCTGCTCCCCTGCCTAACAACTTGAAAAAAGAGCCCGAACCCGTCTACGACCATGAAAACTATTACTTGCACCTAAGGAACAAGCTTCAAAGAGCTTACCAAACAGCTTGAAGAAACTTAGAAGAGAGTAAAATCCACTCTAAGGAGTATTACGATCGAAAGATAAATCCGGTGAAGATACATATAGGTGATCAAGTACTTCTGCGAAACGCCGCCCGGAAAAACAAGCTAGTCCAACACTGGCTAGGTCCTTATAAGGTCGTAGACATAAATAGCCCGGTTAATACCAATATATTAATAGGGAAGCGCAAGCGTCGTGTACACAATAATCGGCTAAAGCAGTTCAACTAAACAACCTCTCTCTCTTTTTCAGAATGATGCAACTAATACTGATAATAAGCCTCGGAATAACGGTAACCCGACAAACCCCCGTGGAAGTACACCAACTACGACACCAGGGCATAGTGTTCGAACCACTGAAGAAAGTGCAGACATACCACGATCACTGGACTATCATCACCCAACTACCAAAGCCAATATGGAGCCTACATCTCAGCTATCTGGAAAACTGCGAAAGCGCAATACACCGGTTATGCAACGATACAAACGGATTAGCATCTGCAAACTGTAAACATTGGCAAACCGAAATTAAGAAACAGGTAGCGCAAATAAGAGACTTAATAAACAAAGCAGACGTTACCATAACACCTCACAAACGGGTAAGAAGGGGATTACTGAACTTAGGGGGAAAAGTCATGAAAACGCTATTTGGGACTATGGACAGTGATGACTCCAAGAACATACACCAAAAACTAAATGAATTAGAAAAGGACACTCAAGCCAACTTAGATTTGGCTAAAAAACAAGTAACCATTATGAAAACAACATTAAAAGCTATGAGCGAAACAAACACAGATATGCACGAAAGACATACCAAGCTAGTGAAAAGGGTGGAGAACATTAATGAAAAGATGTAGGCATTAGCGAACCATACAGATCAACTTCGCATAACACAACTGCGATTGGATGTAAACGAGTTAACCATGTACATAATGGCGGAACTCCAACAAATATATTGGGAATTAACGGATCTCTTCATCGCGCTAGAAACACTTAATAGACGAGAGTTGAGCCCATTATTGGTACCAACACATGAAATCCTAAACATATACCTAAACGCATCCGAGAGGTATCAGGGTAGAACCACCACCATGGACCCCATCACACTACAACGGGTAGCTAAAGTAGACTACGAGGGAAGCCAGAACGGAATGCTCATACAGATAAAGATTCCTTTAGTTGAGTCCCAACAATACACATTAAATCGAATATACACCACTCCGATTGACACTGGACACAACACCTATTATGTCTACGACATTGGATATACCTATTTCCGAAATACAAGCCGCTCACAACAAAACTTCGGCCTAACCGAGTTGCACTACCAAATTAAGTGCACCACCGTAAATGAAACCTACAGTATTTGCGAGCATAATGCCCCAGTGCTGACAAAACCTACGCACACGGGATGTATATCAGCGCTATTAAAGTCAACGGAGGAGGTCCCAAGCAACTGCAAAGTCCGATTGTTAACCACGGTACACCCAATTGTGACGCCGATGCACCGCGAGAACACCTGGCTGTATTGGGTACAACAACCGACCCAATTAATAAGCCAGTGCGACATCCATGAAGAAACCACTCAGCTGCTGGGACTAGGCATCTTGGAACTGAAAAAGAAATGTATCCACCACCTAGCAGAATACACTCTCCCCTATCAAATAGCAGACGCACATACTATAACGATACATCAACCAGAAAAATTGACCCCCCCAAACATCGATTTTGGACAATATAAAATACCCCCAAAAGCACAGAAAAAACAAATGAAAATCATACATCCAGTGGCCCTAAACGATCACTATAAAGGTCTCAGCGAAACATTTGAAGAACTGGACTCAGAAATTAAAGAAACTGAAAAACGCCGCCACGAACGGATCCAAATACACACCACGACCAGCGTAACTGGATGTTTGTTAATAGTTATAATAACTATCGTGCTTATACGCAACTAAAGAAGTCGCACAAACCGGAGAAACTGCACCCCTCCACAACCCTCACGACCAAGCCCCCGACGGGTTGAGATCGTGTCAATGCCCGTGCCGATCCCCAGAAGGGATCAAATAATAACAGCAAACGAGAGTGCTACACAGAACCCCGGGCCCGCACCGACCGTACCGATTTCCAATGAGCAATAACGATACAAAACACGCGAGAATAACGTCAACGAGAAAAACGGAATATGTATAAAAATAATAGTATAAAAAAACAATAAAATTAATAAGATAGCGTTAAAATAAGTAAACAAAGGAGTAAGAAAAAAAAAGGCGAGAAAAATAGAAGTAAAAAGAGAAACCCTAAAAGAAAAAAAAAAAAACGCGGAAACACCAGTGAGACCGTCGATGACATGGGGTTGACCCAAGCCAGTTGGGAAGCAGCACTGGAAGAGGCCGACCAGCTGTACCGTCAGATCGAAGAACGCCAGAAATTAACACAGGAAATTGCTAAAATGAGGAAAAAATTAAAGAAAACAACTTTAACTGGAGAACCACTCACCGTACCAGACCGCAGAAAGACAAACATACTTGGTAGGCTAACCTATAAGTATCACGAAAACTCAAAGAGGAGGACCCCAGTCGATTTAGAACCAAGGAACAACCTCGGCACCACGTATGACATCAATAATACATCCACGGGGAAACACGGTATCCTCAACACCAAGAGAAATCGACCAATTGATCTAAGTAAATACTTAAAAAACTATAAATCTTGTTAACATTATTATATTAAAACAATTATTATATTAAAACCGTTGTCAGACGATAGTAGTCCTTAAGTAACGATCCATTGAAAAGTAATAAATTTTTGTCATCTATTAAATTGTTGTAAGAAGGTAATTAAGAATAAATGCACCAATAACCGCAAAATTTAAACCACTACTGGTACCGCAAAGTTTTACTGAACCTCTGGAATAATAATTTGAACAAAATATATGGAAAATGTAACAACTAACGTAAATGTAAAATATAAATGCACACTGAAGACATGAAATAAACAGAAAATGCACTAGCACTAGGATTTAGAATAATTTAAGAGAAATATGTAGCAGTAACCAGGTTAGAAACCCGAGAACAAAGGAAAATATACACCGTCATTAGGATGGCAAACGAATTTTCATAAGTAACCCAGCCACCCCTTTTCCGGTGAAAAGGCTCCGAAAGAGGGAGGAATGTGATGATCCTTTTCCGTAGAAGTCCTGAAATCCTGAAAAGGGATAAGACATTATTCAAGAACAATCAAAAATACTTACGACAAGTCGATCTCCCTGGCTGTTGATATCTGTCAAAACACAACGTGGCGACAATGTTATGGCAGTGATACTGCAGTGCAAATTATGGTATCGACACTGCAGAAACGATCATGTAAGCGCAAGTTACTCGCGGCCACCAGCAACCGCTAGATGGCGCCACCAGAGCGGAAACGCAAACCGGCAACACGGCAAACAAACGATCAATGACCATCGATTGAACATTGATCGGAAAATTCTGCAAATTCAACGGAAAATTTTCCGATAAATATTGAGAAAATGGCCACAGAAAATCAGTCTGAGGAATCGACTACCATAGGTGTGACCGTGGTAGGACGCAACACATCTCTAATAAGCGACTTGGCTGAATTGGACAACCCGGAAACGAGTGGCAGACAACCAGTAGAACTCTCTTGGACTTCGCTAGAAAAATACTTTAGGTGAGGAAAAATTAATAACGGAAAAAAGCGGATGAATCTAACATTCACCGTTGAGGTCCCAAATACGGTTCGAAAGAACCCAATGGGCAATAAAATTTATTAAACAGATACATTGAAGAATGGGAGACCGCCAACTGCAAGAGGCGTTACGTCGTAATCCGCACGCAGGACCACGACCGATATCTATAGAGGAATACCGGGCCAGACAGACGGGCCACCACACGAAAACGGAAGTGAAACTTTCGGACAGAAAAGAGGCACCAACGAAAAAGAAGATACCGGGGACTGAGGCGAGGTTTAGGCGAGAAATAGAAGAGGCTAGGAGGGATCTCATGTTGGCTGTGGGAAGCCAACAAAGAGCACTTTTCAGTAGGGAGTTGCAGAGACTCCACAACGAACGGATACGCTACAGGAAGGAAAAGCGTTTAGCCAAAGGGGTGAAGCGGACATCAGAACCTGACAGCACACAGTCGACTTCTAGTAGTCACTAGGCGACGTAGTTATAAGATAGAAATTGTAGTTATTGTAACAGGAATAAATAAATGTTGTATAAATAAATGTAACCGGTAACCAGTAGTCGTTAGTTGTAGTAGTCGTAAGCAAGGAACTTGTAATCATTGTAACGAGACTAAAATTGTAATCGATGAAATAAATATTGTACCGCCTGAATTCAGTCTTTTGAGATTAAAAGTGTATCTGAGGTATTGTTGTAAGGTTTTACCATACAACGGTGAAAATTACAACATAACAACCTCAACTCAGACTACAAGACTCTCACAGTTCCAGCTAATCCAAGAGAGGTTTCAAAATTTCTGGGAAAGATGGTCATCAGAATGCCTCCAGTCTCATCAATCAAGATCCAAATGGACTACAATTCACGACAAAATCAAAGTTGGATCACTTGTGTTACTCGCTGATGAGCGATACCCACTTTCGAAGTGGCCTCTCGCTCGAGTACAACAGCTCCATCCAGGTAAAGACGGATGAATGGAGTCGTTAGCATCAAGACGGTGTATTTAACTCTAACAAGACCGCTCGCAAAATTGATACCACTTTCTGGAACAGCCGAAACGGAAGTTTTTCAATAATCTTAAATTCTACAACGGATTGGAGAATGGTGGGAGAATGTTCAAAACTCCCGCATCACTCTTGCGAACGAACGGAGAAAGTCTTTACAAGGTTCCGAATTGCATTCAGACTCAGGTCAGATTTACGAGAAGAACAAGACCTTCGTTCTTCCCGTTACATTGTTAAAAAGTGACGTCGTGTGACGTGAGGTTCTTTTGTTCAATAAAAATTGTATTTGAAGTGTAAATAAACTAAATGTTCATCAAGATAATTTTTTCAAGGATCAGCATCATTTCTCTGTTACAGACAGAAACGAATCAGAATCGGTGAAAGAAAGTAAAGCCAAAATAGTAGAAGAACTTCACAAGCTGCAAAAACGGATATTAGAGTTGGAAAAATTAGTGAAACAAGCTGATCATACCAAAGAGACCAAGAAAATAGCAGACGAGTCGATAAAGATTAATAACAGCATTGGAAGTTCGAGTCAACAAAAGGACAGTAAACGAACAGAATTTCACTGTTACAATTGTAATGGAGAAGGTAACATGGCCAGAAATTGTCCATGGAAGTCAAACTCCTCACTAAGAAGACAAATGAAGTCAGTTCCAGACGAGAAACGTTCGAATGATAAAAATCATCAACGGAACAGTTATCAAACGGACAACAACGAAAAGAAAGAAGCAAATAATAAAACGAGGAAAGAGAGCCAAGAGCCTAATGTGGAAACGCCAAAAACTAAGAACGCTCCCAGAGGTACTTGACGCTCCAATTTCTGGGGAAGCGAAATTTAATGAAATTAAGGAGCCTAGTGGACTCAAAGTGATCAGTGCCAATATAGAAGAAAATGAAGACGTCGACTATAGAGGATTTTTGGTAGATTTTTATGAGAATGGCGACTCCGAAAGGTTGAAAGAGGTACTCTTTGCCTACAAGACGGTGAAAGGTCAAACATTTTATCACAAATGAATAGTTTGCGAAGCGCAAGGGTTACCGACCAAACTACAGGTGAACAGGAATCAGTGCCAGAAGAAAACACTTCCCAAGAAGTGGAAGAACAGATAGTCATGATGACCTCAATGAAAGAAACAAACGAAGTTTCCCAAGATGATGACATCGAAATCACTGAGGGTAACGAAGTTGAACTCAAAGACGAAGACACAGATCACTCCACTGATATGGACGAATCAGACTCTCTTGAAGATGAAGATGATTTTTCGAGACGGCTGAAGGAAAAAGCAGCAGGAGCTTTGTTGGAAAAGCTAAGAAAATAACATCGTTGTAAGCAGACCATCCCAGACAGGAGACGAGTAACCGAAACTATGAAGAGGAACTGCTCCAGAATACGAAAGGAGTCGGATTTATGGTGGAATGTACCATTGAGAACTTGACATTTACTGCATTATTAGACTCCGGTAGTGAACGAACATTAATGAATAAACGAGCCTATGAAAAATTTGCGGGCAGAGTCTCTGACGAGATTACAAGAAGATAGATTATCTCGACGAGGAACTACAGCCGCAATGGGAAATAAACAAATAGGTTTTGGTGAAGTACCCTTAAACATATTTGTGAACGCAATAGGGACGAAAGTATGGGTTAGTGACATACCTGACCTTATAGAGGAGGTCATACTTGGAGTCGATTACTGGGTACGAGGAAGGATCCATGTTTATGCAGATCAGCTAAAATGGAAGCCGGCGTGTTACAGAACATATGCTCCTATGAAGAAACGTTCAGCAAAGACTACTGTTGGACGGTACAACTCACATCAGATAAAGAAGCGCGATTCAAAGATTTTATGAATACACAATTCAAGTTATTGAATGAAATTGAGGACGGACACACTATGCTAGTGCAACATAAGATTGAACTAATTGAGTCTAATGCATTGAGTCAAGAACATATACGAGAATTGTTGAGAAAGGGTTATATAGAAAAGTAAAGTCAGTACGTGAGTTTTCCAGTCATGGTCCAGAAGAAGAGTCCTGATGGAGATAAACAGAAGATTTACTGGTGCTAAACAAGATGACCAAGTTGGATAAATATCCACTTCCGAATTTACAGCGACTTCTGGGGGCTATTTAATCAATGAAGAAGGTAAGCGTCCATCACCGGAGAAAATGCTACCAATTGAAGAATATCCAAGGTTTTATTTGGAAATCATGGTTATTTCAAATTCGTCCTCATCATCCACTTATGGTTAGTTTAAAATGCATGACTCGTTTCCTTATTCTCGGGTACTTCAGAAAATAAGTAAACACATATTTGTTTTATTTTCCTAAGATAATACCTTGCAAATGGAAGGAAACATAAACATGGAAACTGATAGAAAACTGATGGAAACTGGAGAGAAATTTTGGCTAAAATATATGGTAGTGAAGCCAAACTCAATCGGCAAGTGCAGCTCCTTCCTTCGTGCGTCGGGACACCTCACAAGAAATTCACCTCACGCCCTAAGTTTTTATAGTTTATATTTTATAGTTCGTTAATAAAGTTACTTTGCATTTTGCATTAAAATATTTATTTAATTTAAGAATGAAACAAAATGATTTGAAACCCGGACGTAACAAAATTGTTGACAGGGGTGGGATTGGTGTCCAACTTAAAGATTAAATATAACGAAAAAAACAAAAACCAAACGAAAATTCGAAGTAAAACAATAATTGTGTGAAAATATGTAAAAATTCGTGAACGTAAAAGATTCATTTTATGGAAAAGTAGGAAAAAGGAAAGTAAAAAAAAACTGTGTCCTTTTCGCAAAAAAGAAATAATAATATTTTAAATACAGGGACTAAATTTGAACGGAAAACACAGTGATGACAATACAAATAAAAAAACTCAGAGAATACCATCATCAGATACCAAGAGGAAAATCAAACAAACTGTGACTGGTTCAAAATGAAAAAATAAAAAAAAAATAATACTTAAAAACTTCATTGACTAAATTTATAGAACTTATAAATTTCAAAGCTGTAAATGAAAATAAAGTGACAATATGAAGAAATTGCTCCGCGAAAACCATCATCGAATTACATCGCCCAGGACCAAGGGCCAACAGCAGGAGTACCGGTAGCGGAATCATCTTCAACAGAGGATCGAATCTGACTTTTGGTAATCCCTCCTCCGATCAACGGCAGTAGGTAGGAATGTAGTTTAGTATATTTTGTCAAATTATTGAAAAAAAATTATGTTATTATTTGATGGCATGTAACAAACAAAAGACTGTACGTCATTGTATAAATTTCACTTGAGGAAAATTTTCAATGTACCTTGTGAAAAGTTGAGGAAAATAACTAAATTTTATCTAAACATATATGTATCAGAATACTCGGTCTCGAAGTCGTCGACAAGCTGTATCTACTCCGAATAGACACATTCAGACTAACTCAGTACAAAATACCTCTCCAAATAATTTTCGGTACTCTTATTTAATGAGAAATGCTCCTGGTGAAATTATGAACTCAACTTATATATAAATAATAGGCCATAATACTTCATTAACCACCCAAGGCCATGTTACGTATCACAGCCTTCCATCTGAAACATGCATAGAAATTGGGTCGATCGATACGTCTGTAACCTCTTCATATATGAGTTTGAAACTCCCAGTTGACCTCATACCCAAATTCGATGGTAAATCATGCTCCTTTTCGAAATTCCTGAAGCAACAAATTCGATGATAAATCATGCTCCCTTTCAAAATTCCCGAAGCAATGTAAAATTGCATATTCTCGAATTCAACCAGTGGACAAAATATATTTGGTCACCTTGGTACGCAATAAAATCGAGGGATACTCCGATCAAATAATATCTAATTGTGGTGACCCAGAAACACTCGATGATCTCGTAAGTTTACTAAAAGCTGTGTTTGCCCGTTCCATTGGTGTTGATCATATACATGATGAGTTGAAAAGATCAAAACAAAAAGAAAATGAACTTATAGAATCATACGCTGCTGGGGTCAGCGAAAACCAAAGTCGTGCACTTGAAGCTGCTAGGGAAAAATATAAGCGCCCCGAAGCCATCGGAGTGAATCTTTTACTTAATTGTTCAGCTACGAAAAGATTTCCGATGGGGCTAAGCAATTCATTGATTAGCGCATTAGTTTTCAAAGATAATCCTGATTCACGAAGTTCTGGCAAAACTTTAGCTTGAAAATTGAAAAGAGGAATAAATGATAAGAGAAAATTGCTTGAAAAAGACGATACTTTCTTTAGAACCTCTTATATCAACCGAAATTACAGAATAAATACATAAGCAGCGCAAAAGGTAAAACGATGTTTTGAATGTGACGAGCCAGGACACACAAGACGCTACTGTCCTCAAAGTAAAATTGAACAATGTGACTATTCTCATAACAGGGGTCACACCAACAACGATTGTTTTAAAAAAATTCAAGGTAGTAAAAACTTCGGAAATGAAAATTCGGATGTAGGGAAAACGGATTTAGACAAAAAAAATGCTCCGCGAGGGAACGCGACGCGAAGCATGGAAATAATTGAGCGTTCACAATCAACCGAGTTAGCTTCAAACTCGATTTAAATAAACTCTCGCAGGTACCCATAGTGCCATAAGAAAACCAAATTTTCAAACATGGGTGCACTGAATATCTCATTGATACGGGGCCACAATTAAATGTTATTGAACAAAGCGCTCTCTCTCACCATATTTCTATAAGTTACAACAAAACATTTGATTTAATTGGAATAGGATCTAGTGAAACTCGACGTATAATTTCAAGTTCTTGATGACTCCTTCCCTATACTCTAATTCAGTATCTCAGGCGGCTGGGTAAAAAGGTAAAATTAGTTTTTGAGGAAAATCTGTCAGGATTTTATGATTATGAGCGATAAAGTTATTGACTTCATCGAATATACAACACATGATATACCCGCACGAACGGAAAAATTAGTAAGGATCTCTGTCAAAAACAACTATAAAGGCTGTGGATATCTAAGGAAAATTATAATTGGCCCCAATGTTCATCTTGGTGAAACTCTAGTGACACCAGAAAACCAGTCGGTTAAAATATTCGCAATAATAACCTCAATCCAAAGTATAAATATAAGAATACCTTCCGTTGAACTTGAATAATTTGGAAACTCCACAATACATGGTTTTGCACAAACTTTTGTTTTAAATGCGCGCGTAGATTCATCGAATATTGGAAGACTAAACACCTTATCCAAAAAAGTCAACTTGGAAGGGTTTTAATCATATCAACGTAACAAACCATCCAGTTACTACTACAGATGAATCACCGGTAAACACGAAACAGTATAGATATCTACAAGTTCACAAAGAGAAAATTGAGAGACAAGTGAATGAACTCGTAAACAATAATATTATTCCTTCTAACTCCTCATACAATTCACCTCTATGAATTGCATGATATAACTGGGAAAACTCGACGGCGATTGGTAATAGAATATCGTAAATTAAATGTTAACACAGTTAGTGACGCAAACCCTCTTTATAGAAAAATTGGACCAGCTTGGTGGATCTAAATATTTTAATATACTAGATCTTGCGCCAGGATTTCATGAAATTCCCATGGAAAATGAATCTCGCAAAAAGACTGCTTTCTCCACCCTATATGGCCACTATGAAGTCAATCGCATGCCTTCTGGCTATAAAAAATGCACCATCCACGTTTCCGGTCTTCAAGGCATCGAGAATCTTCGTTTATATGGATGATATAGTCATATATGCAAACTCTTTAGAAGAAATCGTCAAAAAATAAATAAACTCCTAGCCAATGCTACCGGATAACTTTACACAAATATTGAATAAATAATAAAAAATAAAAATATATATAAAAATAAATCAAAAAACCTATATTCATTTTTACATTTAATTAAGTTCATATTTTGTCATTTAATTTAAAATTAATTCAATTCATATTATCAAATGTAATTTCATTTACATTTCTTCAAAATACACTTCTGAACATATAATTCAGTTCATATTTTCTCATTTAATTAACATTTAATTCAATTAATATTATCAAATATTATTTAAAATTCTGGCTATAGTACACTTAACTCCATCTCCTATTTATTAATTTTTCTTGAAAAAAATCACATATTTAGGTAGATATGGTAAATATCTTTAATTTAGGGTGAGGAAAAATTGGGTTTTCCGTTCCAAAACATTGAATTTTCAATTTTATTACTCGAGGCGCTCATACAAAATTTTGACATTTGTCAAAGTTCTAGTGTAAATCAGACAAATTTGCCTTTTACAAATGGACCGGGGGGTAGTGGGAGGGCAAAAAATTTTCCTCACCTTAAAATGCTCAGAATAGTCTAATATATCTCAATATGTGATTTTTTTCAGGAAAAATTGATTACCGAGTTAAGTGTACCGTCCCCAAAATTCTTTCTTGGTAAGTTAATTAATTCGTCCTGTTTCCATCTTCGTCTTTTTGTTTCATAAAATCACTTTCTTTAATTTTATTTCAAATTCTTTATTTCGATTTCATGTTCTTTGTTTTCACTTCACTATTTTTGTCATGAATCCGTTTTATTGAATTTTTCTAAGACAAGTTCTTTCGTTCAATTTAAATTTCATATCTCAATTTGAAATTCCTTGTTCCGATTTCAATTTCTATATTCCACGTCATATTCTTTGTTTCAATTTCAATTTCATATCTCAATTTTTTTGTTTCACTTCATATTCTGTATTCTCAGTCAAGTTCTTAATTTCACTTCAAGTTCTTTATTCTAAGCCAAATTCTTTGTTTCACTTCAATTTCTACATTCTAAGCCAATTTCATATCTCAATTTCTTTGTCACTTCAAATTCTATATTCTAAGTCAAGTTCCTTAATTTCACTTCAAGTTCTTTATTCTAAGCCAAATTCTTTGTTTCACTTCTTTTTTTGCCGGGAGGAGTTCTCTTGCTTCCTCTTTTCCCTCTCTTCATATAGTTGACGTGTGCAATGGCCAAATTCTAATTGTAGCGTATTTCACTTCTTTCAACTTCAGTGTCCTAATTCTTAATTTTGATACATGTCGCTTTTTTAGTTACAACTTACCTGATCCTAGGATAAGGTAGGTAGCTACCGTGAGGTATTTTCACCTTACTACTTTGACTACTCGTTTACACCAGGTTCCGAAATGCAAGCATGGCGTTAGCAGCAAAGAAATTAAATTTCTTAAGAAAATAAATAGTACAATTAGGCCGCCTTATTACTATTAACGATGTTTAACCCGACCACAAGAAAATTTAAGCTGTTAAAGAATTTCGAACCCTTAAGACAAAGAAACAAATAAATTAATTTTTAGGTCTTTTTTTTTTGATTGGCACTCCAACAACTCGGTCACTATCAGACATAACATTACATTATCTTAAAGTTACCGTATCAGCGCTAACGAGTCAATTATTGGTGTGCACAGCTCTTACAAATTAATTATGAGTAAGTCTTCTTGACAAGTATTGTGAGAAAACATTTAGTTTAGAAGATTAATTGAATAAATCATCTCAGTAATTATATGGATTATAAGAAAAACAACAGTTTTACAAAGTATTTCAAAGAAAGATTCAGAGCTAATATTACTAATTGCAAATATGAAATATCAAATATGAAATATATAGTGAACTAAATTTTTAGGATGGTCATCAGTTCAGATTCAAGGTTAACGTTATTAGCAACATATTGTATCTCTCAGATGTTGACGGAATTGATGCAGGCTATTGGAGAAAATGTCAATGCTGTTACTAGATGCATGACATATGTTGCAAGTTTGGTACCGAGATTGGTACGAGATGTTAAGGGCGCAGTTATTATTGATTATAATAATTGATTATTTGTGATTATTGATTATTTTGTGCAGAACTACTTGATCGGCTAACTTTCTTCGGTTTTCTAAGGACATCATACTGAAGTGAGAAAGTCTGTCGGTGTAATCAGCTTCATGTGGACAACTGTTTGATTTGAATCGAAGGAACCTGGTGAAACTTTTCTGTAGTTTGAATGTGAGGCTGCTTTCAAGATAGACACCTAAATCGCAGATCATATTCACCTTCTGCAGTCTTGCCGGATATTATAGGCGCGCCATTTAAGAATTCGCGAAAATCGCAAAACCAATTACGTAATTGCTGCGAAAAGATACAATATTTATTTGGGGCAAATTCCAACAAACGGCTTTGAATTCCATGAGAGATACTATTTGTTCAGAATCCCTACTTCAATATCCCGATTTAAAAAAATCTCTCGTTGTAAAATGTAATGCGTCAAATAATATACTCGATGCGGTGCTTAGTCAACACCAAATTCGGAAAGATCCACCTATTTCCTTTGCTTCCATACATTAAACGAAACTGACACACATTACTAAACTACTGAAAAAGAGTTGTTAGCAATTATTTTCGTGGTAAAATAATTCAAACCCTTTATGTATGGTTGAAACCTTAGTGAAACTCAAAAACGTCGGGATCGATGATTGTCTATGCTGACGAATCTGTATGTTACGCCGGAATCGGTGGTCGCTCCTTCGATGGGCCTGGCATAAAACTTTTACTTTTCCCAAAGATCGCAACGTAGACTGGCTTAGGAAGCACACACCCAGACTTCTACTGCTTCTCTTTATGTGGATAAGTATAAAGTATACGTGTTTGTTGTTTCTTGAATGCTGGTTTAGGAAACACTAACCCAGACTGTAAGGTTAAATCAAATGGTTTAAAACTGTCGACGAAGTGAAACATTTGAAGTTAACGTTAACATTGATTTTATTATACAAAATTTACATCTTATATACTACTTAATTTAATCTTCCAACTCTTTATCAATTACAAAGTAAATACATAGTACAAATTCTTATCAGTTCTATAGCTCCCTTATCAGTTCCCTGTCATAAGGCCACTGCACGGATTTGACACGAATTTCAACACCGATGCGTCATTTACTATGTTCCATATTTTCAAACTTTAAATGTAAGTAGAAAAACAATGTTCCAGAACGAAATTTTGATCAATCTCAAAAATTTAAAAATAACAGGAGAATCTGCATCTGCAGATGAAGCTGCAGCCAGAAACTTTTCCATTGAATTTAATAAACTCATAAAGGACGGAGATTATGATCCTAAACAAGTGTTCAGTTGCGATGAAACCGGCTTGTTTTGGAAGAAAATGCCCGAGGGAACCTACATACATAAAACCGCTAAACAGGCTCCAGGTTTTAAAACTTTCAAGGACCGTTTCACATTGACAATGTGCTGTAATGCAGCTGGACACATGATTAAGCCTAAGGTCGTTTATAAATCGAAAAATCCGCGAGCGCTAAAAACTAAAAATAAAAACTGCCTTCCTGTATTTTGGCAACACAATTCCAAGGCCTGGGTAACCGCAGTCATATTTCAGGAATGGTTTAAACATTGTTTTATTCCTGAGTGATTGAGTGATTTGAATAGTATGATTGGTCCAAATGAAGAAATGTCTAATGAGGAATTAGAGGAGCTTGTTGCATCTTACACAGAAGAAGATGAAGATGAGGGAGAAGAGGAAGAAATATCTAACTGGACACTGGAGAAATTTGGAGAAGTTTTTAATATTGTACAGAATTTAAAAGAAAAAATTGTGGAGTATGATCCAGTAATGGAAAGAAACTTTAAAGTGACCCGTTTGATAACACAAGCTGTCGA
Organism: Chrysops caecutiens; assembly: GCA_963971475.1. Taxonomy (NCBI): domain Eukaryota; kingdom Metazoa; phylum Arthropoda; class Insecta; order Diptera; family Tabanidae; genus Chrysops; species Chrysops caecutiens. The sequence continues at coordinate 65,440,986 of OZ020567.1, forward strand.
ACCTCTCCAACAATGCTTCAACGACTTAAAAAGGCAGAAAAAACAACCTCCAATAACGATGTATTTCCGAGGTGAACAGAAAAGGAGTCCCGTCAGGAGTCAGGAGTCCAAACCGTCAACATCATCAAATTAATTTCATTGTTCATGTAATTTTTCATTACATATTACATGTTTGTACATATTTTTCTATACCATCCATACCCTTATTTGATTAATTGTGCTTAACGAAAAATGTAAATATATAAAACTTTATAGTTTAAGTTGTTTTTCGCTCAAAATCATGGAGTTTTCCTATTTTCCGCGGATCCCCCTTATCCGCCGAGAGCCAAGAACGTATACCCCGTGGATACGGCGGGCCTACTGTAATAAAAATTTAATAGTCGTCCTTATTTTCCACTTATGGTTAGTAGAGATTGGGACAAAGAGTGATTTTCAAATCACTGTCGGAGTCGTCACTTTGCTAAGAAATTTTGGAACACTGTTCTTTTTGGAACTCTGTTCATTTTAGAAAGTTGTTCGTTTTGGAAAGTCCTTACTTATTGAGTGTTCGTCAATCATTTATTAAATGATTTTGTGGTTTTCTGTAAAATTTTATATATTGGATTTATTTGAATAAATTGTTTCCATTAATTTTCCATTAAACTGATTTATAGAAATTAATACATTTATTTAAAATTGGTGTTTAAAAACAAAATTTGCTGGACTTTTCTTATTCCTAGCCTCGTTCTCCTTTCATTTATGAGATATCCTCCTTTTGAAAAAAGCCTTTCGCAAGGCACAGAAGTCGTGATAAACCCGAACTGCTCTTTCACATTATCACTCAAATTAGGGAAGCTGTGCTCGAAGGTCCTCCACCAGTCCAATGGATTCTCTTCGTAGCGAATACGGGGATTCTCTTCGTAGCGAATACGGAGCACATCCAAATATCGTTGTACTTTCAAAATTGCGTTGGACATGGGTGTTCTTTCGGGCTGTTCTTCGCTGGAAATACTTCTAAAGTCATCTAAAATATGCTGCTTCGTCTTTTCTGGTGGCTCTGATGAATTACCCACTACTTGGGGTACAGGTGACCTAGATGGCTTCTTGTTTATGTTGGCCACAACCATTTCGGTTAACTTTCTTCTTATTATAGCTGCGGAAGCTGAACTCGTAAAAAACCGCAGCTTGAATCGAGGATCCAGTAGCGTTGATACTGCAATTGTAGTATTTTCCTCCAAATTTTTAAATCTGTTCTGGGTATCGGCAAGAAGTTTTCTAATCAAATCTTCAATTAGGTTGGCGGTTGTCACCAAATAAATCTTACTCCACGACCGGATCTTCCAGCATCCTCTTGAGAACTTTTACTAGCCCTCTGGTCAAGACTATTATCTTACTGCCAGATACATATGTTTCCCCGCTCATTTCCGAGGTTATTTGATCGAATGGTTGCAATACTATTCATAACTGTTTGCATATATTCCATTCCACCAAGGATAAAGTTTCCCATTCCTCGTCCAGCAATGCCATCGAAGGTTTGATGGCTTCTTCCAATTCGATGAACCTTTCTAGCATCTTAAAGGTTGAATTCCATCTCGTTGGAACTTCTTGGAGCAGCTTCTTCGGGATCTTGTTCGGTAGGTTCTGCTGTTGGTAAAGTACCAACTTTCCTGTAGCGTTCACACTTCTGTTAAAGTGTGCCACTATAACCTTCACTTTGTCAATAATGGATCTCAGCGTAGGATGGGCTGTATTTCCCGAAGTGGGCCCTCTTACAATCAAATTGAGTGTGTGATCGTATCAACCAAAGTGTCAGCACTGTAACTTTCCGAAAGCAGTTGTCATGTTGATGGCATTGTCCGTAACTGTTATTGGGACCTTATTACGCAATCTCCATTCACTTAATATTCTATGAATGTTTTGCGAAATATCGTCAATAATGTGACTTCCAGATAAGTAAGCACACTCAAGCAGCACTGTCTGGGATTAAAATTGATCATCCACATAGTGGACTGTAAGAGCCATATATGCGTCCCTTACGCTAGATGTCCATATATCGGTGGTAACACAAACACTCTTCGCCTTTGAGATGCATTCATTTTTATTCGCGGGGCATGTCTCATAAAGTCCTGGTAACTAGTTGTTTGCCAGAAGCTTCCGATTGGGCAAAGTATAAGAAGTGTTGAAAAGGTTGACGAATGTACGGAAGCCCTTGTCTTCCACTATGGAGAATAGCTGCAAGTAATGGATAAAATGGCCCATCAACGCATTGTCAATATTTTTTTCTCATTTGCCGGAATTTTCTTTCTCAAATAATAGGTCGAAATAATTTGCTGTGTTTGCCTAGTATATCTCCGAAGCTGTTCGTTTGGTTGGTCCTGAAAACTTCCGCTAGATCCGGGGACAGGTTCGTTTCTTTGGCGTTGTTCGATGCTGCTGGTTCAAGAGATCGGCTCAATACGTTGCTCGATCTGTTGATGATCCGTTGATGATCGCGAAGTACTCGGTTCAGCATCAGCAGCCTTCGACGAACGAAACTGCACGGCTGGATGCTTCCTATCCAAATGCCTCTTCAAATTTGGTATTGATGATTTATAGGTGAGTCTCGCTTTACATATGTTGCAAACTGCTTCCTTATTTTTGCCGTCCGCGAAATCTTGAAAAAAATTCCAGAGGCAACTAATCTTTACTTTTCGCTGATCTGCCATATTTAATCAAATTTATAGGTAACTTATTCCTTTGCTGTTTTTGAAGTAAGGAATTATTTGGTAGTTCACCCGCTCATTTATATCCAGGTTCCTGCCAGATTTCCGGAAAAAATTATTAGATTTCCGTGACAGTTTTTGGGATGACGAACGTACCGTCAAAATTAATTAAGATTCCTTCATTTAAGAAATTCGTTAACGCGTCGGTTCAAAAATAGTATTCAGACACATCTACGTACCCAAACTGTTCGTCCTTTACATATTAGGCGCACTTATAAAATAGTAATAAAATATAATAACTATTGAGTTCTTCGGACAATTTATCATTAATTCAAAAATTGGTATAATAAAAATCTACTAAAAGGCGTACCAAAGGGAGAAAATTTTATTTATACCGAAAACATAAGGAAACGGTCATACTCTCTCTGAAAAACCATATTGTTTTGAAAACTGCGGTTTTGTCAAGTGAGTTTCCATCAGGTAAAACCATCATTGTTCAGTCGTAAGCAGTCGCTGCGATTTTATTGCTAGTGATTTTTTGGAACAGGGATGTTTTTAGGAACGGAGTTATTTTTAGGAACGGAGTTATTTTTAGGAGCAACCTTGTTCCCAGGAGCGACGTTGTTCTTAAGAGCAAAGACGAAACATACGGAAGAAATATATCCGGGAGAACTTCACGAATGAACACGTGCAGAGAAGAAAAAGAGATGCGAAAACGAAGCCAGCAATCAACAACCACATTTTTCAGTAAAGACTACAGTCGTGAGGATGAGCGTAATCAGCTCAGTTGCCGAACCTACATACGAAAAGAAATATTCAACTCAGGGTGATTTTATAACGTAGGTTTCAGTTCACAGCGATTTGCTAACCTATGTTCCGATTTAAAAATAACAGCGACGTTCCGGAAACTGAAATCACTGCGACATGCAATCACCCCCATCTCTAATGGTTAGTTCAAAATATATAACTAATTTCTTTATTTTTGGGTACCTTAGAAAACGTCCCGCATTCAAAAGTAAACAATTTTAGCTTTATTTTCCTAAGAAAACACATAGAACATATGATTGATGGACCTGTATATGAAAGAAAACATGATAGAAATAGGAGGGAGATTTTGGCTGAAATATATGGTTGTGAAGCCAAACTCTCCCGGCCAGTTCAGTTCGATCCTTCGTGCATCAAGACAACCCACAAGAAATTTTGGCCTAAAACTTTAAAGCTTATATTTTATAGTTCGTTAATAAAGTTACTTTGTATTTTGCAGTAAAACATTTCTTTTATTTATCAACGTATAAACAACATGTTCGGCCCAGGAACAAATAGATTTTAAACCCGGACATAACAAGTTCTCGACACCTACATGACGCAACGTCCACATTTATGCAAATTTATAGGTTGATTGGGATTATATTAAAATACAAAAATATCGAACACCAGATCGAAAGAGGAGTTTTGGCATAGAGTATTGATTGTTTATTTTTGATTATTAATTTGTAATACCAATGCTTTTTTGCTGAAAGATGCATTACTTTTATAAAAACCGTATAAAACAGGTTCACATAAAATCATAAAAATATAGAAAAAGAAGCAAAATCGAGGATATTCGCTTCTAATGTATAATTTTCATTTTTAAACGTAAATTCGTCGCGCATGGGAACGGTTGATTATTTATTCTGTCGCGATCAAGTTTCATCTTGGTGATAAGGCTTGATCGCGACAGAATTATCGCGCATGGGACCCAAAATGCGGCGTCAGCATTTTGGGCTGGGAACGGACGAGTGCCCATGAAAAGTTTCTTACGAGAAGAGGGATGGGGGGGGGGCAAGGGAAAGGAGGGAAAATAGAACATGTGTGACGATAAAAAAAGGGGTAGGGCAGGGCAGTTTACGTCGTGCTTAGGACAACGGAGACGTTGAGCTGTGTGCAGTTCGTGTGTGATGTTAATTTGGGATGTACCTAAAGAAAAGCAACGGTTGAGAAAGAGAAGAGAAGAAAAGAAAGGGAGGTTTTGAGGGAGACAAAACCGTATTTAACGTATTCGAAAATAAACCGGAGAGAAAGAGAAAAAAAGGGGGAGAAAATTATACGAAGAGAAACGGTTTTTAAAGAGGCCCCCTTTTTTTTGTGAGAGAGAGATCATTTTAACGTCATGGCTGGGACGAACGAAAAGGGTCCTTACTGAGAGGGGGAAACACTTGAAATACTCGTCGTGCTTAGGACGTTAAGTCGATTGGTGAATCCTCTTCATGGGGCGGATATGGTATGTGGAACAATGAGATTCTGGGGTTTGAGGTGGGAGGAATGTGGCTTCTATGTTCTGCCACGACTTGAAGAGGTAGGGTTCGCTGGCGTCCTTTTTTACATAATTGGATAATTCCAATTACGAGAATATGGGAGAAGACTACGTATAACAGAGTGTAATGGTGAATGTGGTGGTTGTTCAAGCTCAGTAGGGGTACCAGTTCGTCCTCCCTCTGCCGTGAAATTTTTGCTGCCAATTCGTCCAATTCGTCCAATTCGCCTTCTGGTTTTCTTGGGAATTCTTTGATATAAGGGTCCTCGGGAAGGGGTAGAGTCGAGTATTTAGGATCAGGCTTGGTTGCCAAGAGAGCTGTTGTGATGGTCCTCCTTCGGGATACCTAAGCCGGGAAAAAGGGAGATGCAGAATAAAAAACTAGTCAATATGGACGCCAATCTGAACGCAGAGGAAAAAAAAGAAATGAATAAAATAATCACCGAGCTTCAGGACGTATTCCACCTGCCAGGAGAAAAACTGGGGCACACAGCTACGGTGCAGCACGAGATAAGGATAAAACAAGGCCAACAGCCAATCAAGTGCAAAATGTACCGACTGCCTGAAACGCACAGGAACGTCATAACAGAAGAGATAAACAGACTATTGGATGAAGACATAGTCGAGCAGGGGTGCATTCCACAGGAGAAGGAAATTGTCACCACTGGCAGGGAGAAATAAAAAGACAGGTGGCCTCCAGTGGAACTGGTTTTACTTATAAGGTCTTTTATCTGCGCCACCTGTCTTTTTATTTCTCCCTGCCAGTGGTGACAATTTCCTTCTCCTGCTAGGCTACTGGTGTCGGTGCAGAGTTGATTTATGGCTGCCTCACCGTCATTGATGTAATTTAAAAAAAACGTCGCGAAGTCGCACAAAAAGGGGACTACTGAATCTGGGTGGCAAGATTATGAAAACCGTATTCGGAACAATGGACAGTGAAGATTCGAAAGATATCCATCAAAAACTGAGCGAGTTAGAAGAGGATACTCAAACTAATTTGGACCTGGCCAAGAAACAGGTCACGATAATGAAGACTACGTTGAAGGCCATGAGCGACACCAACAATGAAATGGCCGGACGACACAACAAGCTGGTGCAACGAGTAGAGGACCTTAGGGTTAAAATGAGCGAAATAGCCAACCACTCGGACCAACTTCGGAAAATCCATATAAGATTGGATCTCAACGAACTAACAATATTCATGCTAGGAGAGTTACAACAGATCTATCTAGAAATCACGGACCGGTTCATAGCACTAGAAGCCCTAAACAGAAGGGAATTAAGTCCCTTACTAGTACCAACAAAGCAGATCCTAGAGGTTTACACTAACGCCTCTGAGAAATATAACGGAAGAAAAACCACCATGGACCCCATTACCTTACAAAGGATAGCAACAGTAGACTACGAAGGCGGCCAAGGAGGAACGTTGATTCAAATACAAATACCCCTATAAGAAGAACAACCATACACCCTAAACAGGATCTACACCACTCCGATTGAAACGGGTCACGACTCCTACTATGTCTACGACATAGAGAGCACATATTTTTTAAACACCAGTCGATCGCAACACAATTTCGGTTTAACAGAGCTGAATTACCGAATTCAATGCACCCATGTTAACGGTACATACAGCATCTGCCAACACGGGGACCCATTGCTAACAAAACCTACACGCACGGACTGCATATCGGCACTGTTCAAAGCAACAGATCAGGCTCCGGTCAGTTGCCGTATACGAATATTGGCGAACGTGAAACCAATAATAACGCCCATGCACCAGGACAACGCTTGGTTATATTGGGTCCTTAAACCAACCCCACTAATAAGCCAATGCGAAAATAATGAACTAACCTACCAATTGACTGGTCTAGGTATAACAGAGTTAAAAAAAAAGTGCATATACCATCTAGCCGAGTACACCCTTCCTTATAAAGTAAATGAGAGGCACCCATTACACATACATCAGGCAGAAAATATACCGCCACCTAAAATCGACTTCGCAAAATATAAAATACCGGTAGAAAATACGGAAAGGCAAAAAGAACAAATAGAGATACTGCACCCGATCGCCCTAAGTGAGCACTACAAGGAGTATAGCGAGGCGATAGAGGCCCTGGACATCCAAATCAAGGAAACCGAAAAAGCACGTCGTAGTAGAATCCAGCTACACACCACGTCTGGTCTATCAGCAGGATTAGAAATAACCATGGTCATCGCGATCACAGTATGGATCTGTAAAACAAGAATCTCACAGCCAGCGCAACCCTCACGAATAAAGCCGCAACGAGAATCACGAGTTCAGTTCGTGTCAATGCCAATCACAATCCCGAGGAGGGATCAGATAATCAACACTCGAGAAACCCCTGCTACGGTCAAAGAAATCCCTACTACGGCTCGAGAAACCACTACTAAAAACCGAGAAACCCTAGGCACCTTCGGAAAACTAAAAGCTAGTAAATAAGCGAAAAAAAATTCATACATATATATATTTTAATTAGTAAACAATAATGTAATAATAATAATACTAATAACAATAACAATAAATAAAAATACCCAGAGAGAAGAAAAACAATACCAAACAATTACAATTACCAGAATACAAAGATGCCCGCCCCGAACACGAAAGGTGGACGCATCGGAAGCCAGAATAACTACCCAGAAGTCGACATTCTTGAGGAATCCCCCTGCAAAATAAAAATCAACATGGGTCCGCTTCAAGTTATCGTCGAAATCCATAACCTACACGCTGTATGCAGACCAGCAGATGTCGGAAGACCAGTGACCTCAACCGCCAGGATAGGACGGACCACCAGCATGTGGGAAGACACCCTTGCATGCTATGCTGGAGACGTGGACAACTTGCGAATGACCAAGAGTATGTGGGAGGACATCCTCGAATCAGCCGACAAGCTGTATCACCATCTCAAACTGGGTGAACCGGAAGAAGGCAGACAAGGCCACCCTGACGAAGAAGAAAAATCCCACAAGAGGGAAGAAGAGATATCTAAAATGATCCGAGAAATGAAATTAGAAAGGAACAGGAAAAAGCAAAATACAACCGGATACTCCCACGCTGACCATCACAAGAAAGTAAATATTGGGTCCTCAACTAAGCATCTACCACTAGGAAGGAAGAAAGGTGACCACGTGGAGCATAAGCCCTGCTCGAAGCAGATCCTTAACACCAAACGAGATAGAACCATCGACGTAAGTAGGTGGCTAAAAAATAAATAAATTGAGATAAATAGGAAAATAAGAAAATTTTAAAACATAGTAGTTAAGAAAAGATGATTGAAATAATGTAACCTAGTAATAACAATCGACTAAACCGCAAGTAGTAAGAAAATAGGATTCACGATATATATATGTAAAAAAAAAGAGAAAAAAATTAAGGCACAATAGAAAAAATATAAGACACAATATCAAAAGTCTTAAATGAGAACAAAGCGAAAATTGGAAAGTTTGTTAAGAAAACGGACGTTGTACTAATGACGGATTAAAATGTAACAACTAAGAACGTAGGATCTAGGAAGTATAATAAAATACAACATATAATTTATAAAGCAATGGAAAATGATCCATGGAAGTCAGTAAAGAAAATATGAGGAATTGTTATTAACTAAGTGTCGATTAGGTTCAAATATAACTCGTGAAAATAAGAATTAGAAGAGTTAGCATAAGAACAATTAAATAGAAAGCAAAACTGAGTAGATCACGGAACGATGCCACACCAATCCCAGTCAAATGCTCCTAACACCAATGGAAAGAACCGTCGACCCCCCATCCTCTAAAAGGGGGAGGAATGTGATGGTCATCCTTCGGGATACCTAAAAAGAGATCAAAACAATAAATTAAATACTAACCAAAAATACTTACGACACGTTGATCCACTCCGCAACTGACGTCTGTAAACGAAAGAAACAATAGCTGTGTTTTTTTAGTCACTCTAATAGAACTGAACTGTCAAATCCCATACATTCTTCAGAACAAGTCCAGTTCTGAACAATTACTGGAACTAGATCGCTAGTTCTGAACAGCATATCCAGAATGGGCGAGCTAGAAATATCCAGATGGCGGCATGGTTTATTTTCCTTGACGCGAACCTAAATTTTCCTAAAAATTCCAAAAAATCACATTTTCTTCAAAACTTTCAGTTAATTTCATCTGAAAATTTAAATTCAAGTAATATGTGAGGAATTTATACAAGCAAGGGCTAACAAAATGAAAAAAAATCGAAAAAAGTTCATGTAAATATAAAGTGAAGTTGGTAAAAGTTTGTAATCTATCAAGAATAAGTCCGGTGCGTTCTTTTGCTACTCTAGTTTTGTACTCGATAGCGATGACCAAAAGAACACGGCTAATGTGACGAAACTATAAACAATTATAGCACCCATACAACAGCAATGATCTTGTAAGCGCAGGTTACTCACAGCCGCCAGCAACCACTAGGTGGCACCACCAGGGCGGAAGCGCAATATGGCAACGTGACGATCAATGACAATGACCATCGATTGAACATTGATCAGGAAAATTTTGTATATTCGGCACAAAATTTTCCGATAAATAACGGGAAAATTTTGATGACAATATAGTCTGGAGAAACGACTTCTCGAGGTGTGTACGCGACAGAGGGAACCCCGCCGAAGAAACTTGGACTTAGCCGGAATCCAGCAGCAGAAATAACTTGGACTTAGCCGGAATCCAGCAGCAGAAATAACTTGGACTTAGCCGGAATCCAGCAGCAGAAATAACTTGGACTTAGCCGGAATCCAGCAGAGGAAACTTGGACTTAGCTGCCAGTAATCCAGTAAGTAAATACTAATTGACATTGCGAAGATCCACGTACCGAACACGGTTCTTAGGAACCTATCGGCCCGGGTTGGACTGACCGAACACGGTTCCAAGGAACCTATCGGCTCAGATCCGCAAACGCGAAATACACGTGTCGTTTCACAGGGAATACGCCCCATGTCGGACTTGTCAAGTCGTTCGCTAGAGGAGGCCTTACGGGATCCAAAGGTGGGACCGAGACCGTTAAGCTTGGAGGAGTACCGGGCCAGGCAGAAGGGTCAGCAGCGGGAGAGCACACCTCCAAAGAAGGAACTACCGTCAGCGAAATACAGATCAGGGGTGGAGGCGAGATTTAGAAGGGAAGTCGAGGCAGTCCGGCGCCAATTACTGACGGCCGTGGGTCAGGAAGAACGATTGCGGTTGGGAAAAGAGATCCAGCACCTCCATAATAGCAGGAGAAAGTACCGCCAGGAGAAGAAGCGGTCGGGCAGTAGGAAGAACCCCCAGCAGAGTTCCCACAGTTCGTCTCAGAATGCAAGTCTAGGATAATCCCAGGTTGTTAGTTATTACTATTAGAATTTTTGTATTAGTATTAGGACGAAATATTAATAAAACGAAAGTTGAAAACGGACCACCATTCACTCTTTGAATCCAAGCATCTTTCGTCTTCATGTAAACAAATGATGTGTACCCTCAGCGATCGAACAATTGCATGGTTTAGCTCCACAAAAGAAAAGGTCCTAAACACGTGCATAACACTGTGACATTTATGTGATGCATGGTCTGGGGGAAACTAGATATTTGCCTCTCGTATTGGCCATGCATGATGAAGTTGCTGGTTCTGAGATAGCAAGTGGGTTCAATGTGTAGTAACGCTATCTGATTTAATGCAAAGCACTGAACAGAGTTGTTACGTAGATGGTGGCGTAGATCCAAGTGTTATGGCGAGAGAGGGAAATCCAGTAAGAGGTAGGCTCGATACAAGAAAGTTGACACAGGGATGTACCTACGCCACTCCTTATGAGGGCAATTTCACATTTGAACGGGCTTGACTGAGCATTAAAAATAGGGAATTTCTCTTGACAGAAGAGTTGAGATGCGTCGGAGGATAGACAGGCGTGAAAATCGCTAATGCTCCCGCTTAAAATCTATCAAGAGGACTTCGGAAGAGGGTTGAATATAGCATAAGGAATCGTTGTAGGTTGCGGGTAATGGGAGAATCCTGAAAGTTTGGTATGTATCTCCGAAGGGTCAGAGTAGTTTTAATTCTATGATTAAATTAAAGTTGATTATTGAAGTAGACATGGTAGAGAGCTTGTACATTTGCCAGATCACGTTGGAGAGAGGATCGAATGGAAGAGTCCTTTGAGGGTCCATTTCCTGGCGAATGGTAGAGAGGAGGTTTTCCATTTGGGAAGGGGTTATAAATGTAGGGTGGAATTTGCCGTGTTTTACATCCGCTAATAGTTCTATTAAGTCCGATTGGGTGGATTGGTACTGGTTTATAATTATAAGAACTAATGAGAGAAAAGAGTTAATTTCGGTAGCCCATTCATTCACATGTATTTGACTCTCCACTTTGGAGATTTTGGGTTCAAGAGTGGTTAATTTGGAAAAGATCACGGCACGATCTTTCCGAATGCTTTCCAGGGTTTTATTGGTAAGGTTGAGGGTTGCGTTAAAAATAGAAGTCTGATTTTTTAATAGGAAATGTAAGTGGAGATTATTTGAAGTTGAAGGTTCCTGATTTGCTCGTCGTATCTTTGTGCGTCGATTCAAAAAGGGGCTTGGTAACGATACCGACAATATAAAAAAGGGACCTAGTTTTTCTAAAAAGAGGAAATATAATCCTATTTTTGTTTTCGATCGCTTCCTCTAAGTTATCTAATTGCGCGAACCAGAGAGACAAATCGATTTCAAGGGCGTCTGAGAGGCCAACTGGCTACACATTTCCTGAAGCTTACCCGTGATTCTTAATATTGAGAGGTATTCTTCCTAGAAGGCCGCTAGGTCGTAGTAAGTTATTATTTTCCATTCGCTTGTGACAGTCTCGTCCTTCCTATTTCTTCGAAGTATAAGCTGACCGTGGAGGTGGAGTCATTTGGATTCCCAGCTCCCCACGAGAGAAAGCTGAGACGGTAACGCACAGGACCGCGAACAGATAAACCCTTGCCCTGGGAACGAAAAGAAGAGGTTTTAGTTTGAGAGTGAACTTAGTTTAGAGATTATGGATGTATGAATTTGTTAAGGTCGGTATTATGTACGCGTTTTTCCTTGTTTTTTCTTTTTATTGTTGAATTTTCAGGGGTATTCACCTGAGTTATAACGTAAGGGCCTTGTCATAAGGGTGAGAATTTGTTGTCCTTTGTTCCCGCCTTTAGAAGGAGCAGATCTCCGATTTCAAAGGATTTTGGTTGTGTTCTTTGTCGTAGTATTGTTAAGACCGTCATTTATTTTCTAACGCGATTTGTTTAGCGATTTGATAACAGTGCAGGAGCTGTGCTTTGAGTTCATGGGCATAATTGTCGTAATTGTACCCAATTTCGGGGGAGGCCTTTAGATGATGAAGAACTTCGGCGGGAAAACCGTAAAGGAGTTCGTGTGGAGAATAATTGGTACTCGAGTGGGGAGTAGTGTTGTCCACGAACATGGCGTAAGGAACCCAGGTGTCCCACGACAGGGGATCTTTTTCTATGTAGGAGTGGACTTATTTCGCTAGAGTTCGATGACTTCTCTCTAGGGCTCCGTTAGACTGAGGGTGGTAAGGAGTCGTTTTCAGCCTCTTGATCCTTAGGAGTTTTGAGACTTCCTGAAATATTCCCGCGATTAAGTAAGCACCTTGATCAGTCAAAATGCTTTCAGGTATCCCGTGTCTACATATGATTGCATATGCATTGGGAACAGGGATTACCTCCGAAAATTTTGTTAAATCATCCTGGAAAGTTAGGAGGTATTTATTTCCTAGGTACGAAACGGGTAGTGGCCCCACAACATCTATATAAACTTTTTCGAAAGGCTTGGAACTCACTGAAGTTGTTTTCATAGGGATCTCAGGATTTCGCGATACTTTATTTATCTAGCACTGTTTACGGTTTCTGATAAATGTTACAACAGCTTGGGTCATTGCTTCCCAATAAAACTGTTTCTTGATTCTCTTGAAGGTCCGAGATACACCTTGGTGACCTCCCGTGGGTAGCAAATGGAAATCTTTTATTACTTGCTCCATTTCTTTAGGGTCATCCAAGAACCTAATTGTTTCCACATGGAGTATTGTGTCGATTTCAATCGCGTGACGGATTCTGTCCTTTAGTGTCATTAGGGTCTGCAGTTCCATTCTCGGAGTACTTATGTGTATGGTCTTCAGGTTCATTTCTACGGCAAGGGATACGAATTGAAAGAGGGTAGTGTTAAGGTTGTCCTCATCCTGAGGGGTACGAAGGGAATGAATTACTCTTTTGACAATGAAATCGGATTCTTTGAAAGGGAATATTTTGGGTTCGAGGGAGAAATCGATTTCGCTCCAATCGGTAGTTAGTATGGCGGCTAAACGGCGTTCAAGAGTAGTGTCCCTTGTGGGCAAGATAATGAATTTGGCACGGACAGGTTTAGACATTTATAAAGAGTCGTCAGTTTCAATAAGGGAAGATGATAAGTAGTTGTCATTATTATTTCTGGCCTTCTTTTGTGCATCTTGGTTCAGGTTATCAGTGACCTTGACTTGGCTTCTTGTTATCGCGTATAGTGAGGTGGTGTTTCTGTTTTTCCGATTTATCAGTCTCGGGAGTGTTCTCTTGAAATTCCGCGGTTATTCTACTTAAGGCATCGGCGTTTGTATTAAGTTTCCCTGCCTTGTGGGATATCGTGTAGTCGTACTCTTCTAAACGGATTCTCCATCTAATCGATCTTGACGAGTGGTCTTTTAGATTCATGAGCCAAACTAGAGGCTTGTGGTCAGTGATAATAGAGAACATTCTTCCATATACGTATGGACAAAATTGTTCCACGGCGTACACGATAGCAAGTAATTCTTTCTCTATTGTCGAGTATCTTGTTTCGGCACCGTTTAGAGCACGACTCGCGTATGCAATGGGGTGGTCTCCATCTTCGTCCTGCTGCGAGAGGACAGCTCCTAGAGCTATGTCACTGGCATCGGCCGTGACGTAAAATTGTCGCGAAAAGTCGGGATATGCCAGGATGGGAGAGGTTATTAACCGTTGCTTTAAGTTCGTAAAGGCTTCGTTACAAAGGGCATCAAATTTAAAGGGTTGGCCTTCTTTAAAAGGTTGGTCAAGGACTTGGCGATCTTAGAGAAATTTGGGATAAATCGGCAGTTATACCCGATAAATCCGAGAAAGGCACTGATATCGTTTACCTTTTTAGGTCTCGGATATGTTTTGACTGGTATTATCTTCCCTGGATATGGTTTGACACCGTTTTCCGTAATTAAGTGTCCCAGATACATGTTCTCTTTCCGAAGAAAATGGCATTGTTCTTCCTGCAACTTTAGTTTGAAGTCGCGTAAACGTTGGAATACAGCAATGAGCCTATTGTTGTATTGAGATAGATTGTAGCCATGGATGACTTTGTCGTCCATGTGAATGAAGCAGTGAATTCCTTGTAATCCAGACAAGATATTATTCATGGTTCTTTGGAATGTAGCGGGAGCACCTTTCAGACCGAATGGCATTCGATTGTATTCGTAATGGCCATAAGGCGTACTGAAGGCTGTTTTTTCCCGATCCCTGTCGTCCATTCTGATCTGGTGGAATCCACTGGCCAAGTCGAGCGTCGTAAAAAACTTTGATTTCCCAGGTTGGTTCAGTATGTCTGTTATATTTGGTAGAGGGAACGCGTTTCCTACCGTGATCTCATTAAGACGCCAGAAATCTATCACTACTCGCCATCTCTTGTTCCCTTGTTCATCGGATTTTTTCGGAACGAGGAGTAGGGCAGAGTTCCAGGGACTATATGAAGGTCTGACGATGCCCGATTATGGCATCTCTTGGACTTGGTTAGCCACTTCCTTACGATTTGCCTCCGGTAACCTGTACGGTTTAGTGTATATAGGGGGATGATTTGCTTCTACCTCAATTTTATGGGTAGTCGCGTCCGTGTAGGACAATATGTCTCCTTCTAGATAATATCTATCATTGAAGGTTCTACAAATATCTCCAATTGATGGTTCCTCTTCTTCATTACAATGATCCAATTTTACAAGGCTCTGCAGTTTTTTTATTCTGCCCTCAATCGGATCTTGGCCGAAGTTTGGATTTATCATGTCGAAATTCTTTGCATCTAGATACTCTAGGTCCAGATCATGGAGGGGTAAACTAACGTCTTCCTCTGTAGTATTAAGGATAAGGACTTTTACCATTCCATTTTCAGGAGTAGCAATGGAATTGCCTATATACACTCCGGGAATTATCTCTTTATTCGAGATTACCGTGTCTGTAAAGACCGAAGTGTGTGTTTAGAAGATCGTTTCCGCTCGATCTGGAACGATTAATTAACGAGGAAGAAGATACTATTGATTTAACTAGCGAAGAAGGAGATGCTGTTAGGTGCAGTTTAACGTCTTGTCCAGGACATGTAATAGACGGAGGCGATGTTGGCGATGCCGATGATGTGACTGATAAAAATGAGGAGGAGACTGTCGGGGATAAAGAAGTGGAAAAGGATATTACTGGTTGCAGTTTAACGTCTTGCCAAGGACGATTAACTGACGAGACTGACGAGGAAGATGTTGTAGAGGTATACTAAAAATTAAACAGTTGGTGCGGTGAATGACCCAACCATGACACTAACCTTTTGATGACTGTCTGTTATTAATTGCCTAACTGCTGACTTTAATGAATGACCCAACCATAACACTCACCTTTTTGATGACTGAACGGTTCGTAATTCCTTTTACCTATCTGCTGACTTTGACGACGCCTAAGTTCGACGTCCAAATCACCCAAGTACATTTTTCGATGATGTACATTTTTCTATACATTTTTTCGATTAAAGTTCGATACTTATATACTAATAATATTAAAATACTTTTTGCTTAGTCTTTAGATATTTTTCTATAAATAAGAACAATTGTAGTAGCAATAAAATCAGTTCCGGATTGGACTCCAAAGAAAACATTGTGTTTCCCTTTCAAAGACGGCGAACTGAAATCGGCAACCTTGCCTCGCCTTGAACAAAAAAAATTCAAACCAAGACGGCTCGTGCCTCGCTTATTCGATCCATCCCTGATCTTAACATTACAATATGGACGAAGTCGAAGGACCCGAAGAAGAGGGAAAAGGCGAAGATGACGCTGACGAGGATGGTGATGAAAATGACGGAGAAGAGATCATCGGCTGCAGTTTGGCGTCTTGCCAAGGACGATTAACTGGCGGAGGAGGTGTCGAAGCAATTGGTAAAGACGAGAGGGGCAATATTGTCGGAGATGAAGGTATTTGATGCAGTTTAACGTTCTGCCCAGGACGAATGTCGATTGAATAAAATGATTCTGGATGCAGTTTAACGTCTTACCCAGGACGCGTATTAGACGAGAACGGAGGTGCTGACGTGGAGACAGATGAAGACGAGGAGGGAGATATTGTTGAAGGCGACGAAGAAGATATTATTGGTTGCAGTTTAACTTCTTGCCATGGACGTGTGTCTATTGAATAGAACGTTTTCGGATGCAGTTTAACGTCTTGCCCAGGACGCGTAATAGACGAGAATGATGAAGAAGAAGATGATGTTGGATGCAGTTTAACGTCTTACACAGGACGCTTAATAGACGAGAACGGTGAATGAGAGAATGGTGTTGCATGCAGTTTAACGTCTTGCCCAGGACGCGTAATCGTGGAACTTATAGCCCTTCGATGAAACTGAGGGAAATCATTGAGATATTGGTCCAAGGTGTAAGGAATCGAGTCGCGACTGACCTCGAGTGTTAGTATCTGAGCCCCATAATCAATTTGTGCCTTATATCTGGCCAAAAAGTCGTGACCTAATAAACCTTCTTATGCCATTGCCGAAGCGTCGCTCAAAATCTGAAAGGGTTTATTGATTTTGAAATCTGCACCTTCGTGGTGTAGTTCGATTATTATGAGACCCTCTGTGGAAGTAGATTGAGAAAAGGCTGTATTGATATGACAAATAATATCTTTGTAGTACCTGCTACCAGGTTTCAGGGTCTGGCTCTGAACTAAGCTGATCTCTGCTTCGGTATCTATTAAGAATTCAGTATATGGACTAACAGACACTTTAGAGGCTGGGGTGAGGGTTATTGATGAAGGTCGTACTGTTATGGGGAGTTTTATCGTTGAGTGTTGGAACGTTGGGTCTGATTCCCATGTACATCGGCCTAAATGACTATCTGCGGGGGATTGCCGACGAAATTCCCCCGCATCTTGGAGTTTTCCGAGTTGTTGGAATACGTAGATGGCGAAAAAGGAGGGTTCTGTGGGGGCAGAGGAGTCAGGGGTTGTGAGTAACGCGATTGTGGGTTATATAATGGCCTTTTTCTTGTTGGCTTCCCTTTCCGACATTCGTCAACGGTACGGCCTCTGTTATGACAATAATTACAGATTTACGGAAACTGTTTTGGAATGGAGTTTTCAGGGCCTCTGTTCCCGGACGAGAGGTGGTGTATTGTAGATGGGTTGGACCTTTCCGGGGCGGTAAATGGCACTGTGGGGCGATGTGCCCTGGCTGGCCTCATTTGAAACAGGTAGTATTCCTTAAAGGGTTTTGCTGTGGTTGGTGTACCCTGGGTTTCGTTGGATCCTGTCTAGGGGTGTTGATTTGATTAAGTCGCGTCGCGTGCTCTAATTCATAGTCGGACATTGAGGCGAGTTTCTTTTCAGAAAAGACCTTGGCGAGCATTTGCAGCTGGCCATTTAGCAGCCCGTCTTCGAGGACATTCCAGTCGTCAGTGGAGTTATATTTTTACACGTCGTACGCTGGACTACTCAATTTACTTTTGACAAGACCCATGAAACTTTGATGGTCTGTCCACGTTGACACAGTGGAAAAAATATCATTCACACAGGTAAGGAATCGGTGTAGATCCCTGGTATTTCCAGAAAGTTCTGGCAACAGTCGTTGTGAATTGGCAAGGGAGAACCCCAGGATTAAACTTGGAACCTGTAGGATTGAACCCAATGTAGCATTTAATTGGTCCTGAATATTAGGTTCTTGGAAAGGTTATCTGTCCTGCAACCCGTTATGCAATAATTTTTCAGGGTGTTTTGTATGGCAACTTTGCTGGCGTCTCGGAGGAAGTCAGGGGTAATTTGAGAAACGATTCTCTGGAGCACCTGGCTTCTTTCCTTTTGGAGCCTGAGCCTTCCAGGATTAGGGGATTCACTGATTTCAGATTCGGCTTCGGGGGTGTTAGCTTTTTTTTGAATTTCGGGGGCTGGGGGTAAAAAAATTGGCTCGTAGCCTTAGTTAGTAAGAGGCTAGTGAGCCAATCACTAAGAGCTGTTTTCGTGGTCTTGTACCAATCGTGGGCCTTCCCATGGCAGTCGAGAGTAAAATATTCATGCTTGTCATCTCGTTCGGAGTGATCTTTGTGAGAAACATGGCCCTTTTGGAAATTTCCCCAAGCTTCCTCTAGGAGGCTGAGTTTCCTTTTTGTATAATCGGCGGTTCTTGAAGATTTGGGCGCCTTACTGAAGTTGTTACATAACTTGACGATCTCTGAATTCATTTGCATTTGCGCAAGGCAAAGATCGTGAAACGTGGGAGGAGGCATTATTAGGATGTTTGAGGGGTACTGTTGAGCAATAGTTAAACGAAGACCAAAGCTGTCGTTCGAAGATTCAATAATGCACAATTGTTGTAGTTTAATTTTTGCTGTGAAACTTTAGTTTAACAACAAGTTGTCGAATTCAATACAGTTAAATGTCGAAGGTTGACAACCCATTTGATAAATCAAAGTCCTACTTTCTTTTTTGTAAGTTGTTATTTAATTGAACCTTGTTCTAAGTTCCTTACATACGCCACTTAATAACAAAATCTCTATATAATCCTAATTCTTGATCGCCCCTATTAGTTACAAGATCTCCGTATAAACCAACTTCTTGATAATTCCTTAAACCTCATTACAAAATCTCTATATAATCCAACTTCTAGATCGTACCAATTTCTTTTCGTACGCTAATGAATTAAAACTCGTTTTACAGAATAATTCTTAAACCTATACTTAGCCAAAATTGCCGGCTGTTGGGCGGATTTGAATTCGCGTTCTCCACGGTATCTTTATATTTTCATTCTTATTTATTTACTTTTCTTTCATAATTTTCTCTTTTTTTTTGTTTTATTTTTATTCTTTTATATCTCTCTCACTTGTTTTTTTTTATTTTTATTTTTGCTAACTCGCTTCTCCTTTCTAAACTTAAGCCGGTCGTTGTGCAGCTTCTGCAACTCCCTACTGATTTGTAGTCGTTGTTCCTGCCCTACGGCCAACAGCAGGCGACGACGGACCTGCTCTATTGCCCGGCGGAAGTCAGCCTCCTTTCCCGTGCGGCGTTTCGGGACACGAACGTTGGGCTGAGGGGATGGCCGTGCGGTCTCTCGTTTGGCTGAGCTCCGGGCGCGGTACTCCTCCAGTGTGATAGGCCTAGGACCGGCCCCTAAGTCACGCAAAGCCTCCGTCAACGTTTTCCTGGGCGATTCTGGCACTGAGGATGGACCAACTTATTAGTTTAGTTGACTGGGAACCTAGTTGATGGGTTTTATCAACCGCTTTCAACTTGGGGATTCCCCAGAAACCGATAACCAACCGTGTTCGGTTGGTTGGTTCGGACGTTAAACGATGGGTTTATACAACCACTTTCAATTTAGACGCCCCCAAAAGACTGATAGGTTGCTGGAACCGTGTTCGGTAGAGGATTTTGAAATTGGGATGATGGGTTTTTCAACCTCTTTCAACGCCAATTCCTTTTAACCGATGGGCTTTACGTACCACTTTCGGCGCTAGTTGTACTCACTTGTCCTTTCTTGGATATTCTCCTAGTCAGGTTTAGTTTTGACAACTGATGCTTTCCCTAGCTTTCGCCGGCTTTTTATATTTTGAAACCGGGAATTTCGTCCGTTATTGCGATGGTGTCATGTGTTGCTAAATTCCTTGTAGTGTACGGTGGCTCCATCATGTAGTGACCAGTTGAGTTTTTTAGAACTCACTTTTCCTCATGTGTTGGACTTCGACAAGTGACAGTCGGTTTTGGCAAGTGACAGTGCGCAGTTGTTTATGTTTATTTTATGTAGTTTTATGTGTTTTTATGCAGATTTATGTGGACGATGATATTCGGGTAGGTTTTATGGAACCAGCTGATGTCTGATGTTTGATTTCTTCTAGGGTTATTTTGTTTTGAAACACTACGGTGACTGTTTGATGGTGAGCATGGTGACATGTGACATTATGCTTTCCTATGTTTAAATGCTGAACTGTTGCGCATTACCATTGTCAACGTGAACATAATCATCACTTCTCTTGGTGAGTGAAATGGTGATTATGATTATATGTGTTTTTTGTGTACTTTGTTTTTTAGGTTATCCGGTGTTATGGGTATGGTAGGTGCTTCGTGTTTGCATTATTATGGTATTTTAACCGCTTTCGTGTTTAGGTGATGCGGCGTCTCACAACATTCCTCCCCCTTTTAGAAGTCCTCCCCAGGGTGAGTGGCATTTCCTGTGGTAACAAGAACTAGCACCAGTTTTGTAGTGTGGAGTGTGGCGGTTTCTGTGGTAAGAGTGGTTCAACCTGATTATTCTGCGTTTGTAATTCTGAATGTTAGGCGGTTAGAGGGTTCGCGCGATTTGAGTATTAGTGTTATTTTTATAATTAGGGTAGTGTAATCTTAAATTCCTAGTTTTGTAACTCTTGTATTCATTGGTTTCTGTTTATTTCATTTTGCAATTTACATCTATTTTGTTTCGCCTTAACTTAATTGTTTTTGTTTTTCCGCCTTGGGTTTCGTCCACGTGTGTTGTTCGTTCCCTCCTGGGGTTGACAGTATTTATCCACGTACATGGCTGACCGATCCTCGATTTCAGGCTCGCCTAACTGCAGTTGCTAGAATATCTGGTCTGTTTCCTGCAGGGTGATATTAAGTTGGATTTGTTGGTACAGCCGGTCTGCTTCCCGTAGGATGTTGTTCCACTCGGCCTTGGTCATCGATTTCAACGGGTGTAATGTTTTGGTCCATTGTAAATCTGGTATTTAGGAATATTGTAGTTATAAATGATGTTCGGTCTATAGTGTGTGTGAGCGGGTATTCTGATCTTAATTAAATAATTTCAAACGGTTGTTATGCACGCGACGTTTCTTATTTTTTATTAAAATTGTTGTGTTGACGGGGTTATTTATTGCTGTGACTCGGTAGGGCCCTGTCCAGTGTTGAATCAGTTTGTTTCGTCGGGCCGTATTTATGAGAAGCACTTGATCTCCAACAAGGATTTTGATTGGATTTGTCTTTTGATCGTAGTATTCTTTGGACTGGATCTTACTCTCTTCCAAATGCCTTCGCGCGGTTTGATATGCTCGCTGGAGTTTGTTTCTTAGTTGCAGGAAATAGTTCTCGTGATCGTATACTGGGTGGGGAGCTTTCTTCAAATTGTTGGGAAGGGGGGCGGAGATATAAACTTTCGATAATAATTTGCTAGTCCCAAGAAGGACTGCACTTGTCGGATTGATTTGGGGGTAGAAAAGTTCCTCACGCTGGCCACCAAACTGGGATCTGGTTTCACTCCTTCCGTCGTGCATTTATGTCCAAGGTATATAATTTCCTTTTCGAGAAAATTGCATTTCTCTCCGTTTAACTTCAGGTTATGCGCTCTCAATCGTTGTAATATCGCCCGTAGTTTTGTTTGAATATCAGTCAAATTCCTGCCGTATACAACATCTATCATCCAGGTACACGAAGCACTGCGGACCTTGTAGCCCAGCTAGTACGTGGTTCATGAGACGCTGGAACGTTGCTGGTGCACCTTTTAGGCCAAAAGGCATACGCTTAAAGGCGTAGTGTCCGTAAGGGGTGCTGAACGCAGTTTTGTCCCGATCTTCTGGTTTCATTGCAATTTGGTGATATCCGCTGGCGAGGTCAAACACTGAGAAGTACCGAGAAATTCCCAATTGGTCCAGGATATCTTCAATTCTGGGTAGTGGGTACGCGTCTCCTTCGGTGATATTGTTCAATTTTCTGTAATCGACTACGACTCGCCATCGTTTCTGCCCATCAGGCCCTGGTTTCTTTGGAACTACTAGTAGTGGTGCGTTCCATTCAGTCCAACTTGGTTCGACTATATCTTCGTCCAGTAATCTATCTATTTCTTCATTTATTACCTCTTTTTGTGTTTCCGGTAGCCGGTACATCTTACATTTTATCGGGTGTTGTCCTGGTTGTATTCTTATTTCATGCTGGGTAGTGGTTGTGTGGCCCAATTTTTCTCCCGGTAAGTGGAATACGTCGTGAAAGTCCTTAATAATTTTGTTCATTTCTCTCTTTTCTTCCGAATTTAATTCCGATTCTACACTTATCAGCTTCCTTACTTGTATCTCTCTTTTTGCTTGTTCCGTTTTTATTATGTTACAATGTATGCTTTTCTTATTTATTGGTTCTGTATTCTCTACACCTGCTGTTTCTTCTTGGTATCTTGTCATTTGTATTGTTAGATTTCGGATATTTGCCTTATAGTTATTCACGTTTATTACACTGAGCGTTATTTTCCCGTTGTTAGGTTGCACCAGTGCGATACTTAGTTATACACCTGGTGATATTTCCTTTCCTTTTGTGAGACGGGGGCCCGTGGTATTGGTTTCCAGACTAACGAATGTTAAGGATCTAGCTGGTATTGTAATATCTCTGGGTTTGGTGGTTTTGACTTCTTCGTTTGGGTGGGGTTCCTTATCATGATCCTGGTCAGATTTAGGTTCGCTCTTCCCGGTACACACTGTTTCCTGGTTTTTCGTGCATGTACCCATTTCGCAGAGGTTTGTTAAACCTTCCGGTAGTTCTTCTGTCAGCGTGTCCATCCACTCACTCTCATGTGAGTGCTTATCATGGTGTCTACTGGCAGTGTTGTCATCCCCCATAGCAGTTTCGCTAAGAAATTTTCGAAAGACTGTCCGCGTCTCTGGTCTATCTGTAGCTATGACATCAACAGAACGCTGTCGAGTTCCCCGCTGTTCCCGATCCTCTACAAAGTTTATCACTGTTTTATTTTTGCCATCGTCGGATGGAAATGTTAATCTTTTGGCAGGTCCTTCGATGTTACAGTTTCTGGACAGGAAATCATTGCCCAGTATACCCGCTACGTGAGTGTAAGTCAGGGATTTTATCAAGTGAAATTAACACGGATAAACTTGGTGCAGTTTAACGTGCCCTGTAATGGTGCCTTTCGATGATACCTCCCCGGAAATCGTATTGAGCGTTATCACTTCTTCCCTATTTATGAGCTCCCGCTTATGATTATTAATTTCTTCTTGTTTTATTTGACTGATCTCTGCCCCCGTGTCAACTATAAATGTACTGATTTTGTTTTCTAGGATGTCCAGGAATAAGTTTACCATCGGTGTTTGGTTTTTCTTCACACTGTTCAGTCTGTTCAAGCCTTGCTATTTTTCTTCCCATAGTTAGGATTTGTTATCCCTAGCTTGAAGCAATGCAGACCTACTTCCTCGATTTCGATTTTTAGTCCCTCACCACCGTTGGCGTATTGTTGTTCTGCTGCGTTCTTGCAAGCATTTATTGATGTTTTCACCCAATTATTCCATGGGTAATTGCTGCACGTTTCTTAATTGGGTGTTTAGAGTTATGTAGGAGGTATTTTGGATTAAGCTTGTTTTAAGTGTGTTGAATATATCCTCAAGTGTCTCGCTAACTCTAGCTAGTACAACTTCTAGGGCTCTTCCTCTTAACCGTGTTGGCAATAGTTTTATAAAGAGTGCCTTATCTTGTACTTCGGACAGTGTCTCGTATCCCAGGCGAGCGCAGCTAATGAATTCATATACCTCATTTTGTTTTCGGGGGCTGTCTTTTCCCATTAATATCGGTACGTTGTTGTGTAACATTGCCATTTTCTTGCTTTCTATTTCTTTTGTTTCCTCAATTTCTTTTTTTCGATTTCTGTTCGTGTGTTTGCTGTTGGCTCCTGTTTGTTGCTGGCGTGGTCGTCTTTTCCTTGGTCCGAGTTCGTCTTACAATATCTTCTCCCGTGTCTCAGCTGCACTATGTCTGTTTCTGGCTCTTCTGGTGTTTGTTGTATATCTCCCGTTTCTATATTTCCTTCTATCTGATTTTCTGTTTCCGGTTCTGTTATCTGATGAGTTTCCTGGTTACTTGACATCAATACGTTAGTTTTGTTATTTGTTCCTTCCTCGTTGTCCTTCTTTCCTGCAGATTCCCTGTGTGGGCTTCCTCAGTGCTTGTAGAGAATTCCGGTTCCGAATTGTCAATTGAGAAGTATTCTAGAAACCTCGAAAATCTAGTTGTAGATGATTTCAGAGATGATTTCGGGGTTGACT
The DNA here is from genome assembly GCA_963971475.1 of Chrysops caecutiens. Classification (NCBI taxonomy): domain Eukaryota; kingdom Metazoa; phylum Arthropoda; class Insecta; order Diptera; family Tabanidae; genus Chrysops; species Chrysops caecutiens. The sequence goes on from OZ020567.1 coordinate 65,465,269, forward strand.
GGGCCATATACTGTGTTTCTCGTTTGTTTTATCATTTTGTTATAACTAATTTTTACTAATTAAATATTTTTTTCCTTGAATATACTTGTTTTAATTTCTCTTCCTATTTATGTTTCTTTTTTCTGATATATATATATATTTGTTTTTTTTTTTGTTCTTATGTATTTTTGTGTATATTCGCGTATATTTGAATTCGCGTTCTCCAGGGTATCCTTATATTTTCATTCTTAATTGTTTATTATTCTTTCATAATTTTCTCTTTTTTTTCTTTTATTTTTATTCTTTTATAACTCTCTCACTTGTTTTCTTTTTATCTTTATTTTTACTAACTCGCTTCTCCTTTCTATACTTAAGCCGCTCGTTGTGCAGCTTCTGCAACTCCCTACTGATTTGTAGTCGTTGTTCCTGCCCTACGGCCAACAGCAGGCGACTACGGACCTCCTTTATTGCCCAGTGGAAGTTAGCCTCCTTTCCCGTGCGGCGTTTCGGGACACGAGCGTTGGGCTGAGGGGATGGCCGTGCGGTCTCTCGACTGGCTGAGTTCCGGGCGCGGTACTCCTCCAGTGTGATAGGCCTAAGACCGGCCCCCGAGTCACGCAAAGCCTCCGTTAACGTTTTCCTGGGCGATTCTGGCACTGAGGATGGACCAACTTATTAGTTTAGTTGACTAGGAGCCTAGTTGATGGGTTTTATCAACCGCTTTCAACTTGGGGATTCCCCAGAAACCGATAACCAACCGTGTTCGGTTGGTTGGTTCGGACGTTAAACGATGGGTTTATACAACCACTTTCAATTTAGATGCCCCCAAAAGACTGATAGGTTGCTGGAACCGTGTTCGGTAGAGGATTTTGAAATTGGGATGATGGGTTTTTCAACCTCTTTCAACCCCAATTCCTTTTAACCGATGGGCTTTACGTACCACTTTCGGCGCTAGTTGTACTCACTTGTCCTTTCTTGGATATTCTCCTAGTCAGGTTTAGCTTTGACAACTGATGCTTTCCCTAGCTTTCGCCGGCTTTCTATATTTTTAAACCGGGAATTTCGTCCGTTATTGCGATGTTGTCATGTGTTGCTAAATTCCTTATAGTGTACGGTGGCTCCATCATGTAGTGACCAGCTGAGTTTTTTAGAACTCACTTTTCCTCGTGTGTTGGACTTCGACAAGTGACAGTCGGTTTTGGCAAGTGACAGTGCGCAGTTGTTTATGTTTGTTTTATGTAGTTTTATGTGTTTTTATGCAAATTTATGTGGACGGCGATGTTCGGGTAAGTTTTATGGAACCAGCTGATGTCTGATGTTTGATTTCTTCTAGGGTTATTCTGTTTTGAAACACTACGGTGACTCTTTGGGGGTGAGCATGGTGACATGTGACATTATGCTTTCCTATGTTTATATGCTGAACTGTTGCGCTTAACCATTGTCAACGTGAACATAAACATCACTTCTCTTGGTGAGTGAAATGGTGATTATGACTATATGTGTTTTTTGTGTACTTTGTTTTTTAGGTGATGCGGTGTTATGGGTATGGTAGGTGCTACGTGTTTGCATTATTATGGTATTTTCACCTCTTTGTTTTTAGGTGATGCGGCGTCCCACAACACAATTCGTGAAAGCTAGATCAATGGAAGTTGAGGAATTTGCTGGAGACTTAAATAACTAACGGGTCGAATATCAAAGGAATTAATTAATTTGAGCATTAAATGGATTTAGAGATTAAATGTAATTAGAGATTTGTTGGGTTGAATTAAATGATTATTATTAACGAGACTAACGGACTAAAAAAGAAAGTGTTGAACAGTATTTGCACAGTAGTAGCAGTACAGTACCAAGGGATTTGCATGTCTTATAAGAGGGAAAGCGCGTAACAGAAAACAACATTTGATTGAATTTAGATTAGGTCTTTGAGGTCGTTTACATTCGTTACTTAACCGAGTATCTCTTCAACAAAAGGATTTTATATATATGTATATATATATATATATATTTTTTTTTTTAATTGTTAATTTAATTGAATCTTTCTCTATAAGAGAAAATAACAATAGGGATTCAAATCTTAAAAAAAAACTATATATAAAAAGTTTTATATTTACAATTTTTTTTTTGCATCAGTTTCGAAATATCGGTTCGCAGGATCTTTGAAGACAGTGCAGCCGTTCGGGTAAAAGGCGACTAACACACAAGGATTGAGGTTAAGACGATAATAGGGACGAGCCTGTTTGTATGAAGAGGTACGAAGAGATCGGAAGACGAGGGGATACGAACGAACGAGCAGCGACTTATGTGAGCGGCAAGGTCTAGGATACGACCCTAGGGAGACTGAACATGGATTCCAAAATCTAGGATACCAAAATTAAAATTCCGGATACGTACTCGATAGAGTAGGATGTTCCAAACTTTCGTACTTCCTGACAACAATTAACAAATGCGATTTAGAATGCGGGTTCGGAAACAAGAGCCGGTGAAGGAAGATGTGAGGACAGTAAAATTTCCTTTTTATGTCATTATTAATTCCTTCTATTATTGGGTGCGTAGTATCTGGAATGTCAACGAGATAATTCCCTTACTTAGCAGACTGTCCAAGACTCTTACCTTGGGTAGTGGAAATCTTGGATTTCTGATATGCGCGCGGATTATTATTTGGTTATTAATTATTATTTTGTTGTTTATAGCGTATAATATATAATTTTTGAAAATTATAATTAATAGAATTGAAAAGAGAAAAAGGTAAATATTGGGCTCTCAAAGGGTCTACATTTTTAGTATGTTACAAATTAAAAATTATTTCTAACTTACAGTAACATCCTTGGGTTGGGGGTCGTGTGTCCTAGTTTCCCGGCTGGCTGATGAAAATTATTATTGGTGTGGCCTCCCGGTCCCTAAAGGTGCGGGCAGGGTTGGAGTCCCAAGAAAATTTTCGTTGGGGTTTACTTTGTGCTCGCCTGTAACTCAAAAACCCTTTTCACTTCACTTTCACTTTGTTTAAAAAAATTTTATCTTATGTGATTTTATTTTTGTGAGTTGTTATTATGTTTGTTTAGTTATTTATATTTTTTATATATATATATTATTATTATTAATATTTTTTCCGTGTTCGGGAGCCAATCGGCAATCCCACCGCTGCCACCAAATATTTTATCCGCCAATTTGTTTTTTATAAATTTTGCGGAAAGGAACAGAGAGTGCTTTCCGCTAGGGAGAAGATCGTCTGTACCCGAGTGGAATAAATTACTGGACTCTGTTCAAGTGTTTGTTTCTTTTATTAAGGCCAAGGAGGCAGGGTTCTTCTGTTTTATCTGAAGTATTAATCAGATTAGGTTACATTTTGTTTTCAGTTTATTTTTTTCATTATATTTACAATTAATTTATAGACATCTTTACAGTTAGTTCCAATTATTAATCATTTATTATCTTTCCAGAAGAAAATCTCAAGATTGGGCCACAATTTGTCTTACGTTTAATTAATTGTCTTTCCAATTTCCAAAATTCAATTTAATAATTAGCTGCAGTTATTTTTTATTTATTATATTCCTAAAATAAACTTCAAGATTGTGTCACAATGTGTCTTGAATTTAATTTATTTTCCTTCCAATTTCCGAAATTCACTTTAATAATTAGCTGCAGTTATTAATTATTTGTTATATTTCTAGAACAAAACTTCAAGTTTGGGTCACAATGTGTCTTTAGTTTAAGTAATTGTATTTCCAATTTCCAATATTCACTTTAATTAAAAGCTGCAGTTATTAACTATTTGTTATCTTTCTAGAACAAAATTTCAAGATTTGGTCACAATGTGTCTTTAGTTAAATTAATTATCTTTCCAATTTCCAAAATTCACTTTAATAATTAGCTGCTGCTATTGATTATTTGTTATCTTTCTAGAACAAAATTTCAAGTTTGAGTCACAATGTGTCTCTAGTATAAGATATTGTATTTCCAATTTCCAATATTCACTTTAATAATTAGCTGCAGTTATCAATTATTTGTTATCTTTCTAGAACAAAATTTCAAGGTTTGGTCACAATGTGTCTTTAGTTTCATTAATTATCTTGCCAATTTCCAAAATTCACTTTAATAATTAGCTGCAGTTATTAATTATTTGTTATCTTTCTAGAGCAAAACTTCAAGTTTGGGTCACAATGTGTCTTTAGTTTAAGTTATTGTATTTTCAATTTCCAATATTCACTTTAATAATAAGCTGCAGTTATCAATTATTTGTTATCTTTCTAGAACAAAATTTCTGGATTTTGTCACAATGTTTCTTTAGTTTAATTAATTATCTTTCCAATTTCCAAAATTCACTTTAATAATTAGCTGCTGCTACGGATTATTTGTTATCTTTCTAGAAAAAAATTTCAAGTTTGAGTCACAATGTCTCTTTAGTTTAAGTAATTGTATTTTCACTTTCCAATATTCTCTTTAATAATTAGCTGCAGTTATTAATTATTTGTTATCTTTCTAGAACAAAATTTCAAGATTTGTTCACAATGTGTGTTTAGTTAAATTAATTATCTTTCCAATTTCCAAAATTCACTTTAATAATTAGCTGCAGTTATTAATTATTTGTTATCTTTCTAGAAGAAAATTTCAAGATTTGGTTAGAATGTGTCTTTAGTCTAATTAATTATCTTTCCAATTTCCAAAATTCACTTTAATAATTAGCTGCAGTTATTTATTATTTGTTATCTTTGAGCCCGGGTCTGTCCGGTGACTGTCCGCTAAGATGAAAAACCAGACCAACAAGAAAAGAAAAGATACTTATAGAGGGAGACGTGGCGACCCGTCAGGCACCGGTCACAATCGTGACTGAAAATGCGCGTCATTAGGAACACAACAGTGCTTATGCGCATTTTGACTTGGTTGCGCATGGCGACCGGGAATGAGCGCAATTAGCACTTTAAACTTTTCCTTTGAACTTACGCGATCAGATTTCTTCACGACGGTGATGAAATCCGATCGCGACTGTTCGTCGCGATGCTACGACTTGGTTTGCAATCAAACTTTATCAGAGTGATAAAATTTTATCGCGCATGATTATTTATTCTGTCGCGATCAAGTTTCATCTTGGTGATAATGCTTGATCGCGACAGAATTTCGCGCATGGGAACCCAAAATGCGGCGTCAGCATTGGGAACGGACGAGTTCCCATGAAAGGTTTTTTTTTTCGTTTCACAGGAAGGGGGTAGGGGAAAGAGGGGAACAAAATGGAACATGTGTGACTAGGCCTAGGCTCAGTCACAACAATGACGTTCATTTTGTGGACATCATAGCAGCTGGTAAAACAAATCATGAGCGTAGTCATGCCAGGGAGGAAAACACCAGAGAATTCCAAAGTGAAACTACTATGGGGGATGATACGAAACCTGCGATACTGGAAAAAGATTACGCCGAGCAGCCAGAGGAATCCCGACAAACGGAGAAACCAGGGAACATTACCGACGTCAGGTAAATCTGTCCGAATACATGTGATAACGCAGGGGAAATAATGCCTTCAGCGGAAGTGTTGAAAGATCTGGGAAAACTCTTCGAGACAGGTACAACGCATGAAAACTACGAGCGTGGGATGCATACCGGGGAAAGTAATTAGCAATGTTTTCCATTCCATACTCGCACGTATGGGGAGAACGAAGAAAGCTGCGAAGAAAGTAATTTGCAATGTTTTTCATTCCATTATCGCACGTATGGGGAAAACGAAGAAAGCTGCGAAAAAAGTTGCTCAAAGGAGAAATTTATAACCACCGACCCCAGGAACATCATAATACCGGGAAGGACAGTGAAATGTGTGGAAATGATCACGGACAAGGAAGGACAGTATTTAACCGAAGGAGAGGAGATAAAACCGGGTGTATATATTAGTAATGCGCTCGTGCGGTCAACAAATGGGAAAATAAAACTGAGCATGATAAATGAGTGCAGTGCTTCGTATACCTGGATGATAAAGTTGTATACGGGAGGAATTTAGCTGATCATCAAACAAAACTACGGGCGATACTACAACGATTGAGAACACATAACCTGAAGTTAAACGCAGAGAAATGCAATTTTCTCAAAAAGGAAATTATATACCTGGGACATAAATGCAGGACGGAAGGAGTGAAACCAGATCCGAGTTTGGTGGACAGCGTGAGAAACCTCCCTACCCACAAAACAAAACAAATTATTATCGAAAGTTTATATCGGATTTCTCTAAGATAGCGGCTCCAATAAATAACCTCCTGAAGAAGGATGTAAACTTTAATTGGGACGAAAATTGCTCCAAAGCATTCAACGCACTCAAGGACAAATTAATAAGTCCACTAGTATTAAGGTACCCAAACTTCAAAGAGCCATTTAAACTGCACACCGACGCCAGTGGAGGAGCTCTTGGGGTAGTTCTAGCACAAGGCCCGGACAAGGAAGCGAAACCGATAGCCTACGCTAGTCGTACACTAAATGCCGCAGAGAAGAATTATTCGACCATAGAATGAGAAGTTTAAGCAATCGTATGGGCAGTGAAGAACTTCAGATGTTACTTATACGGCAGACCATTCAAAGTATTCACCGATCACAAACCCCTGAAAGGAGCGATTAGGATTGAAGATCCGACAAGCTGAATACTTCGGTTGTGGCTCGAGCTTTCCGACAACACCTTCGAAATTGAGTACAAGGAAGGCAGGAAAAATGGTAACGCGGACGCTCTAAGCAGAATTCCCTACGAGGTGTTTGTGACCACACGAAGAAAGGCAAGAGAGCAGCAAGAACAAACCTCAGCAACCGCGGGGAAGAGATTGTCCCAGGAAAAGAGCCCACGGAACAAAACCCACTGGAGGACCCATCCGTCCAAGAAAAACCACAAATAAGAATCTTGGCAGACCGACTGTCATGACTGCGACTGTCATGACGCCCCTCTAGGAGGACACCAAGGAGTTCTTAAAACATATCACCGCTTACAGAAAGAGTTCTTATGGAAGGGAATGCTGAGGGATATTAAAAACTATATACGAAAATGCAGAAAATGTCAAATAAATAAGTTAAGTAGAGAGCACAAAGAGCCGATGGTCATTACAGACACCGCCAAAAAACCCTTCGATAAAGTCTGTATGGACATTTTAGGTCAACTTCCAGAAACTACCAACGGGAATAAATATATTCTAAGCTTCGAAGACGATCTCACCCGATTCATGGATTTAGTACCCCCTCCAAACATGGAAACTAAAACAGTAAGCATTTGTGGATGAAATTATCATTCGATACAGAATACCAAAAAAACTGATAACTGACCAAGGGACAAACCTTACCTCAAAAATGTTTAGAGACATCTGTAAACTACTAAAGATCCAGAAAGTCGAGACCACACCGTATCATGCCCAATCTAATGGAGCTCTAAAAAGATCACACCGCCCACTAGTCGACTATGTAAGGAATTTCGTGGACAGCAACCAGTCCAATTGGGACGAACATCTGCGAGCTGCAATGTTCGTCAGGAATAACACTATACATACGACCACAAAATTAACCCCAATGGATTGTCTATTTGGCTTCTGCGCTTCCCTGTTCAACAATTTGAAAAAAGCCCCACAACCAGTCTACGACCACAAACATTACTATCTACACCTCCGAAATAAGCTCCAGCAAGCACATGAGACAGCTCGACTGAACAGAGCAAACACCAGTCAAATTAATACTACAATCAAAAAACAAATCCAATCAAAATCCATGATGAAGATCAAATGCTTCTCAGAAATGCGGCCAGACGAAACAAACTGATTCAAAATTGGGCAGGGCCCTACCGAGTCACAACAATAATAAACAACAATTTTAATAAAAAATAAGGAGCGTCGTGTACCCAACAACCGTTTGAAATTCTTTAATTAAGACCAAAACCCCTGCTCACACACACTATACACCGAACATCATTAATAACTACGTTATTCCTAATTACCAGATTTACAATGGACCAAAACGTTACACCCGTTGTAATCGATGACCTAGGATTGACCAAAGCCGAGTGGGACAACATCCTATGGGAAGCAGACCGTTATTAGTACATCCAACGTAATATCACCCAGGAAACAGACCAGAGATTCCAGCAACTGCAGTTGAGCGAGCCTGAAACCGAGGATCAGTCAGTCATGTACATGGATAAATACTGTCAACCCCAGGAGAGAACGAAAAATACACGTGGACGGAACACAAGGCGGAAAAACAAAAGCAACTAAATTAAGGTCCATTGTAAAATGAAATAAAGAGAAGCACCTGATCAATGAAATAAAGAGAAATCAATAAACACAAGAGTTACAAAACTAGGAATTTAAGATTAAACTACCCTAATTACAAAAATAACACTTATACTCGAATCGCGCGAGTTAAGTTAAGTTAAGAATTGTTTATATTTTTTTGTTAAATAAAAAGATTTGATTCCTTTTTAAAACTTTATAATTTTACTGCTTGATGTTGATCGTACAATTGCTTCCTAAAGACTAACTTAATCTAAAGTTTTCCGGTTGATCAAAGGTTTGGTTAATGCATTTTCCCATGGGAAAATGCATTGTCGTCAATTTTGGTTTTGTCGTTATTCCCGGATTCTTATCACCTCTAGGTGTTTGGTGGCATTTTACCTAGTGCTCCCATGGTGCTCCCATATCATTTTGGCGCTTACCTAAGCGTCTGGTCTTCTTCCGGATGTAACACCTCCTTCCCTAGAAAGAAGTGACGGCCATATGAATCGGATGTCGTTGGGTTCATGGGTCGGAACTTCCAAGGTTACGTTTGATGGCTTATAGTGTTTCCTCATGAGGTAGAGCATTAGGAAAGATAGGGCGATGATGAAAAGGATCAGACTCGGGGTAAGTATAAGTATCGTTCTTTGTAGGTCGTCTCGAAGTGCGTAGGGTTGCAGGAAGTTTGTGAGTTGCCCTTCTGAAAATTTAAAGTTGTGCAGCCTTTTTGTGTAAAGGGTGTGGTTTGCCGTTGACGTATTCACATCATGGAAGATGGTAGGGTGAATGTTAATCTCGTCCCAATAGATTTCAACTGTAGATTTATATAAAATATTATTTATTTTAACATCACAATTACCAAAATGAATAAGAGCGGATCCTATGATCTTTTGACTATCGACTCCGCATGTGGACGTGATCGTTGTCTCTGGAGCGTTGATCAGGATGACATAATTTGGCTCTGGTTGGTATATTTCGCTATCCCTGTCTCTTTCGACCAATTGGCAGTGAGCTGGTTTATTAAGTATTAAGTTCCCGATGCATTTTGATTTGCTAGTTTCTTCTTCGTGGGCTGAGCGTGGACAGTAGAAGGTTCCTTCTATTTTAGGGCATTTGTTGTCGAAATATTGAATATTTTTAGGGTTCAGGATAAGGTAGGGTTTTGTGTCGATAAATTTATTTTGTTCTATTGGTAGGGGAAGGATGTGAAATATATGGTAAGTTTCATTGGACAGGATAGGAATCTGAACATTAAAGATTACATTTGTATCATTATAATATGCTTGTAAGCTTAAAAATTCGTATACATTCAGATTGGATTTGATTATTACATCTTGTTTCTTAAGTTCCAACTTTACTTCTACAAGTTCTTTTTGGCTTAAAATTTGTTTTGATATGATATTCAATTTTGCAAGGATAATTGCTTCTGAAATACTACTTAGGTGGCTATTTAGTATATCGATATTATAGTTAATTTGATTAATAAATTGTACATATTTGATTTGTACATCGTGGTTTCTTATCCTATTTTCGAACTGTACATTTGTATAATTTAGGTATTCTGTCATAATATTTTGTTGTTCATTTATATGCCCTGTTATATTTTCAAATCGTTCAATCATTTCATGATTTAGTTTTGACTGACTATTCATTTGGTTGGTAATGTCCTTGTTAATATTTAATATTTCATCAATCTGTTTGTTTAAATATGCGGCGTCGTTAGCGTCCATATTACCGGTTATGCTTTTGATTAAACTTCCCAGACCATCGATTAAACCCCGTTTCCTTCTATGATTAGGGAGTAAGGTTTGCAGTTTTTGTTTTAAGTCGTTTAGTTTTGTTTTAGTGGTAAGCAGTGTGTCTTTCATTTCATGTACGTAGTTAAATCTTAAAAGAGTTTCTTCGAGTTTGTCGATCGTTTGTTGGTACGTGTCTAGTCGTATAATATGTATGAAATTGTTGTGTCCTAGTATAGTCCTAGCTCTTCCTAGTTTCATGGGTACTAGTCCTTTACTGTGGGTCAAGTCCTGTATTTCTAGTTTCTGCCCCAGGGTTAGTGTTATCAACCTGAAAATTTCGTTTTTTCTTAATTTTCGATTTATGAAATTTTTTATTCTTGGTGGTGATTAAAGTAACATTTTTATTTACTTTGACCTTATGCTTGGAAAATCTTTTCGTTAATTTATTTCGCCTATTTTCTCTCCTATATATATCTTCCCCTTCTTTATATTCAATAGGTTCGTCCCTGTTGTAGTTTAACCTATCGATATTTTTACGGGTCTTACCTTCCAACTGGGCTTTAATCGAGGGGTAAAGTTTTTCTTGGAATTCGTTTAATTTTTCCAAATATTGGTGGGGAGATTCGTGTTGTAGTTTTTCAAATTGGTATGTTCGACCATGAAACCCTTCAAAGGGTGTTAATTTTGTAGCGGAATGAATTGCATTATTATATGTAAGGAGAGTTTCGTTTAGGATTTCATCATGGTCTTTTTCGTTGGTGTTATTAATGATTATTCTGTATATTTCAGTCAGAGTTGAGTGCAGTCTTTCAACGGGGGAGTTGCTACTACTCTGTTGAATTGAAGTTAAATGAAGCTTGATATTGTATTGTTTACAGAAATCCTTGAATATGTTAGCTGTAAATTCAGTCCCGGAGTCTGCAACCATTTCTTTTCGAATACCGTGAACGCTCATGAAGTGTTTGAGGGACTTGATAATCATAAGACTATTTCTGGCTATGAGGGTGTATGCTGCCGCATATTTTGAAAACTTGTCGATTATCGTCAAAATCTGTCGATGGTTTATTGAATAGATGTCAATGTGAATGATGTCGAGGGGTCTACTTGGGGTTTTGCTAAGCATGTGTTTTACCTTTGGTGGATCTCTGTCGTATTTATATGTGTGGCAGATATCACAATTGTTGATAATTTTTGTTATTTTACTTTTCATAAAAGGGAAGAATATTTCTCGTTTGAGATGAAGCAGGGTTTCATTAATCCCTCTATGATTATTGTTTTTATGGTATTCCTGAATTATTTTATCCTGTTCGTCATTGTCGACGATATCTTTAACTAATTCCTTACACCTGATTAATTTGAAGACTTTGGATTGGGAAAAATATTTTGAGAATACGTCTTGTACTATTCTAAATGTATCGTCATCCGTGTAGATTGCCATTAGACGATTTGGAGGGAGATATTTTTTTAGGATTTCAGTTATGGTCGATTCTGAGTTGTCTTTAATTTTGATTATTCTCCTCTGTTTATTTTTGAATGGCATTTCTAATAAGGTTTGATCGTTTTGAGAAAGATTTTTAATTATCGTTTGGAGTGAGAATTCATTCAGAGGTCTTTCCGAAATCGGTATACCGTCATCAAGGTTTTCTTCTGCAGAGTGAATTGTTGACCCATTATCGGTTTGGACCGTTTCATTATCGTTATTGTTTCTGGAAGACACATTGTCGCCGTTAACAGCTTGTAAGGATATATCACTACAACTGGAGTCTTCACTTTCTGTGGCGAACATTTCTATCGTATGTGTTTGAGGGTTTTCAAGTTTAATTCTACTAAGTGCATCTGCATTACAATTTTGATTTCCTTTTTTATAGAACACTTCGTAGTCGAATTCCTCTAATTTTAATCTCCAACGAACAAGTCTCGAATTTGGGTCTTTAAGGCTCATAATCCATGTTAAAGGTTTGTGGTCAGTGACTATCTTGAATTTCCTCCCGAAGAGGTAAGGGCGGAAGTATTTAGTAGCCCAGACAATAGCTAAAAGCTCTTTTTCGATAGTTGAATAATTTAATTCTGAATCAGTTAGTGTCCTACTTGCATAGCAAATAGGTTTGTCATTTCCTATGTTTCCTTGTGACAAAACGGCGCCGATGGCGTAATTGCTAGCATCCGTTGTCAGGACAAATGGTCTAGAGAAGTCCGGATATTGTAACAGGGGATCATTCATCAAGATTTCTTTACAGGTATTGAAAGTTTTAACGTATTGTTCAGTTGCGACTACTGCCCTACCCTTTTTGAGGCATCCTGTTAGGGGTTTAGTGAGTTTTGCAAAGTCTTTAATAAATTTTCGGTAGTATCCCAAAAGCCCAAGAAATGATTTAATTTCTTTCTGTGTTCTTGGCATTGGGAAATTTTGGATCGCACTAATTTTTGCAGGGTTTGGTTTTATACCTTCAGTAGTTACAATGTGGCCTAAAAATTCAATTTCTTTATGCAGAAACTCAGATTTGTCTAATTGGACCTTGAAGTTTGCTTGTCGTAATTTGTCGAAAACTTTTCGTAAGCTTTCTATATGTTCTTGCAGGGATGTCGAAAACACTATGATGTCATCGAGGTATACAAGGCATACTGTGCCTTGAAGTTCTTTTAGAACATTGTCCATTACCCTTTGAAAAGTGCTTGGAGCATTTTTTAGGCCGAAGGGCATCCGAACAAATTCGTAATGGCCACCTTCTACAGTGAAAGCTGTTTTTTGAATGTCTTGTGGTGCCATCTCGATTTGATGAAATCCGCTGGCCAAGTCCAGTGTGGAGAAGTACATAGATTTTCCTAGTTTATCTAAGATTTCCGTGATATTTGGAATGGGATACCTGTCGCTAATCGTTTTTTCGTTTAGCTTCCTGTAATCTATTACCAATCTCCATTTTTGTTGGCCACTGGCATCCTTCTTCTTAGGAACTATCCAAACTGGAGAGCTCCAAGGAGAATAGCTGGGTCGAATGATACCTTGATCAAGCATGTCATTTATTTGCTTACGCACCTCTTCCTTATGAACATAAGGATAGCGGTATGACTTGGTGTAAATTGGTAGATCGTCTGTTGTGCGGATTCTGTGTTTTATATGATTGGTGAAAGTGAGGTTTTGACCTCTTTTAAAAAAAATGTCGTCGTAATCTTGACAGAGTTTAGAAAGAACCTTTAGTTCTTCTTCATTTAAGTGGCTGGTTCTGAACAAATTTAGGATATTTGTGGGGGATTCTATTAATTCATTAGGTTCACTATATTGGATACTAAAATTGTTGATTTCAGAAAAGTTTTCAGAGGAGTACTTTTCCACTTTCAATGGATGTTCAATCAGAAATTTCTGGTCTTCTTCAGATGAATTTATAACTTCAAAACTACTGTGCCAGTTTTCGGCGTGATATAATCCTTCCGGTATGTATAGTTGGGGTCTAATTTCTACGCATTTTACGTATATATCTCCGTTTTGTATGTCGACAGGCAATTTAACTATGCATTTCGAATTAGGAGGGATACAATATTCTTGTGACATGAGGTTGGGTTTCAGCAGTAGAGGAATTGTTGCTCCTTTGGTGATCAGAAGTTGATTAACAAGATCTTCTTTCGCACCCAAGGACGTTAGTGCGTCTAACCCAAGCAGACCGTCGAAATATCCATGAAACTTGAAGACGAGGAATCTTGTTTGTCCTGGTTGTTTGAATTCATTAAAAGTCGGGAGAACAACTTCCTTATTGAGTGTGTGCTTATTGAGCACGGTGGTGATTGTTGTGGGTTTGGTTTCGAGAAGGTCGTCAGGATGTACAAATTCTGGGTTAATGAAGGACGACGATGCACCTGTATCGACGAGAAATTTAAGGGGCCGACCAAAGGGGGAGGATATGTGAATATACGGAAGTGTGAACCCATGTTTGTTGATATCTATGTAGCCGATTGGTTCGTCGAGGCTTGTACTGGAAAATTTGTGTCGTCTAAAACATTATCTAGATATTCGAAGTCATCTAGAGAATTATGGGGGTAACTATTCTGTTCGTCAGGGTAATCGTTATTAATTATGGTATGGTTGTGAAATTGATCGTTTAGGTGATTACAGTCTTCGTTGTTTTCAGTAACGTTAAATAGTTCTTTGTTGTTGAAGTTTGGTGGTCCGGTCGCTCTGAAATAATTGTCCAGAGGTCTGTTCTGTGGCTTTAGTTGGTGTTGTCTATGGCTGCCACTTGAAATGTCCATTGGTTCTGGTTTGGGAATTGGTGAATTTTGTCTTTGGTTGTAGTGTGCGTTAGGAGTATAGGATGGTCTGAATTGAGAGTATTTTGGATTGTGGTTTAAAAATCTTGGATTGGAGTTAAAAGAATGATTTTGCCCGAATCTATTGGTATGTGTCTGGAAATTTCCTGGTGGTTCAAATTTATGATTCTGCGAGGAAAAATTTGTGTTTTGCCGAAAATGTTGTGGCTGTGGTTCGTATTTAACAGGGAAATTCGGTTTTGTGGGGTGAGTTGGCTTATAACTCTCAGTTCTTGCATAGAAGATATTCTGTTCTTTTACGCAAAACGAAAATGCTTCAGCGAGGGATTCTGGTTTCATTGCTCGAACTGTTGAGCCAAGAGGTTCTTTCAATCCGGACAAAAATGTATTTAAACACATTTCCGAGAATAATAATTTTTTCGCATTGATCACATTTTCAGCGTTTTCATGAATGTTCACATGATTTACCATACTTGCGTATATTTCTACGACTTCACTATGAAACTTTTCTACCGAATTGTTATTTTGTTTTAATTTGTGCAGATCTCGAATGAGGGATGTTTCATTGCGTTTATCACTATAATGTAAAATAAGGTTTGCTCTAATACTATCCCAGTCAAGTGGTGTTCCGTACATGTTAAGGATTTCATTAGCAGGACCTACGATTTTATTTCTGATGGCTCGTAGTAATAATTGGCCATATGGTGTCCCCTTTGTTATTGCAATAATTGAAAGAATTTCTTCAACATTATCCAAAAAATCGAACAGTAATCGTGGGTTTCCTTCAAATTTAGGAAGGTCTTTTATGGCATCAGGGACACGAAGGGTATTAAAAATATCATTGGTTGTAACGGTGCCGTTATTTGGAAGAGACATGTTTTCTTTTAAAATGATTGAACGGTTTGAATTACAAATTTCAGGAACACCAATTGAATTTTGAGAGTTACAACTTTCTTCTAGGTTAGAATTTGTTTCTTCTTCACTTAAATTTTCACAACTTGGATTCGAATCTTTTTCAACTAAATTATCTATATTTACTGTTAAATTTTCGCAAAGATTTTCTTCTGTTACACTTTCGAGTTCACTTTTTATCTTATTATTTTCGCACTTAAATCTATTCACAATTTTTTTTGGGAAAAAATATGGTTTGGGGTTTGTATTTTTCTGTTTTTTCATTTAGGATAAGAAAGGAAAAAATATTCAATTTCGACTTACATGAATATCCGTATTACCATAAGCATGATTGGTTGATTTCCTTTAAACGATGTTCCTTCGTTTTTCAATCGATTGTTGAGAGCTTCCCGATTAGTTTTCAAAGCACTTTCACTACTTTATCGATAAACCGTCGATAATTTACTGAATTTTCTAAAACTAATCCGGTTCCGACTGCGCCAGTTAAGTTAAGTTAAGAATTGTTTATATTTTTTTGTTAAATAAAAAGATTTGATTCCTTTTTAAAACTTTATAATTTTACTGCTTGATGTTGATCGTACAATTGCTTCCTAAAGACTAACTTAATCTAAAGTTTTCCGGTTGATCAAAGGTTTGGTTAATGCATTTTCCCATGGGAAAATGCATTGTCGTCAATTTTGGTTTTGTCGTTATTCCCGGATTCTTATCACCTCTAGGTGTTTGGTGGCATTTTACCTAGTGCTCCCATGGTGCTCCCATATCATTTTGGCGCTTACCTAAGCGTCTGGTCTTCTTCCGGATGTAACACGCGAACCCTCTAACCGCCTAACATTCAGAATAACAAACGCAAAATAATCAGGTTGAACCACTCTTACCACAGAAACCGCCACACTCCACACTATAAAAGTGGTATTCGTTCTTTTTACCCCAGCAACTACCACTCACCCTGGGGAGGACTTCTAAAAGGGGGAGGAATACTGTGAGACGCCGCATCACCTAAAAGCAAAAGAGGTTAAAACACCATAATAATCCAAACACGAAGCACCTGCCATACTCATAACACCGGATAACCTAAAAAACAAAGTACACAAAAAACATAATAATCATAATCACCACTCTAACCCAACAAGAGTAGTGATGTTTATGTTCCGGTTGACAATGGTAATGCGCAACAGTTCAACATATATACATAGGAAAACAAAATGCACATGTCACCATGCTCACCATCAAGCAACACAGTCACCGAAGTGTTTCAAAACAAAATAGCCCTAGAAGAAATCAATAATATTAGACATCAGCTGATTCCATAAAACATACCCGAACATCGCCGTCCACATAAATTTGCACAAAAACACATAAATTATAAATTATATTATTATATAAAATTATATTAACAAACATAAACAACTGCGCACCCTCACTTGCCAAAACCGACTGTCACTTGTCGAAGTCAAACACATGTGGAAAAGTGAGTTCTAAAAAACTCAACTGGTCACTACACGATGGAGCCACCGTACACTAAAAGGAATTTAGCAACACATGACTACATCGCAATAACGGACGAAGTCCCCGGTTTCGATACATAGAAAGCTAAGGAAAGCATCAGTTGTTACAACTTACATGCCAAGGAGAGTATCCGAGAAAAAGGCAAGTAAGTAACAACTAGCACCGAAAAAGGTTCTTGAAGCCTATCGGGTAAAAGGAATTTGGTGTAGAAAGAGGTTGTAAAACCCATCACTCCAGGTTCAAAATCATCTACCGAACACGGTTCCAGCAACCTATCGGTCTTTTGGGGGCGTCTAAGGCGAAAGTGGTTGTATAAACCCATCGTTTAACGTCCAAACTAATCAGCCGAACATGGTTCCTGGAACCTATCAGTTTTCGGGGAACCCCAAGTTGAAAACGGTTGTTAAACCCATCAACTAGGTTCCCAGTCAGTCAAATTAATAAGTTGGTCCATCCTCAGTGCCGGAATTACCTAAGAAATCGTTGACGGAGGCTTTGCGTGACTCGGGGGCCGGTCGTAGGCCTATCACATTGGAAGAATATCGCGCCCGGAACTTAGCCAGACGAAAGACCGCCCGGGCATCCCCTGAGCCCGACGTTCGTACCGCAATATACCGCACGGGAAAAGAGGCTAACTTCTGCCGAGCAACAGAAGAAGTCCTTCGTCGCCTGCTATTGGCCGTAGGGCAGGAGCAGAGACTCAAGATTAGTAGGGAGTTGCAGAAACTGCACAATGCGCAGCTAAAATATAGGAAGGAAAAACGTAGTCATAAAAATAAAGTCAAAAAAAAATGAGAAAGTTATAAAGAAAAAGTAAATAAACAAGAATAAATATAAAAATACACCTGAAAACACGAATCCGCCTAACAGTCGTCAATTTTGGTTATGTATAGGTTTAGGAATTATTTTGTAAAACGAGTTTTCATTCATTTGGAGATTACAGAATTCGGTTGTTATGATAAGTGAGGGGTACGACTTAAGTTAGAATTTGGTTTATATAGAGATTTAGTAGTTAACTAGCATACGAAAAGAAATGAAAATAAGGTCTTAGGAATGATCAAGAATTTGGTTTTATAGAGATCTTGTGATTAATTTGAGCGATCCAATTAATTTTGCAATTAAGTAGCGTATGTAAAGTAGAATAAGGTGTTAATAATGTTCAATTAAAGAACAACTTACATAAACACAGTAGGACTTTGATTCATCAAATTGGTTCTAATCCTTCGACATTTACAGAAAGAAAATAAAACTGGAAACTGTTAGAGTACAAATCCAAATTGAATTCAATAACAAAAATAAAACCACAACAATTATTATTATTATTATTATTATTGTAATGCACGTGTTTAGCACATTTTCTCTTGTGGTGCTAAACCATGCAATTGTTCAACCGTTGAGGGCACACTCCGGGTCGACATCATTTGTTTATACAAAGACGAAAAATGCATGGACTCAAAGATCGGATTGTGGTTCATTTACAACCTTTGTTTTATTAACACTTTTACTAATACAAAATTCTAGTAACAATAGTTAACAATCTAGTCTTATTCTAGACATGCGCTCTGAATCGAAACGTAGGTACTCTGCAAGGGGTTCCTCTCACTGTCCGACCGCTTCTTCTCCTGGCGGTACTTTCTCCTGTTATTATGGAGGCGCTGGATCTCTTTTCCAAACCGCAATCGTCCTTCCTGACCCACGGCGGTTAACAATTGGTGCCTGACTGCCTCGACTTCCCTTCTAAATCTTGCCCCCACCCCCGATCTGTATTTCGCCGACGGTGTTTCCTTCTTTGGAGGTGTGTTCTCCCGCAGTTGACACTTCCACCTGGCCCGGTACTCCTCCAAGCTTAACGGTCTAGGACCCACTTTTGGGTCCCGTAGGGCCTCCTTGACTGAAAGAATGGACAAATTCGACATGGGGCGTATTCCTGGATTACTGAAGTCTAGGTCCCGGTAGCTGGGGGCCAAGTCCAAGTTTCTTCTGGTTCTGCGCCTAAGTCCAAGTTTCTTCTGGTTCTGCGGCTAAGTCCAAGTCATTTCTCCAGACTATCTTGTCATCCAAATTTTCCCGTTATTTATCGGAAAACTTTGTGCCGAGTACACAAAATTTTCCCGATCAATGTTCAATCGATGGTCATTGTCATTGATCGTCACGTTGCCATATTGCGCCTCCGCCCTGGTGGTGCCACCTAGTGGTTGCTGGCGGCTGTGAGTAACCTGCGCTTACAAGATCATTGCTGTTGTATGGGTGCTATAATTGTTTATAGTTTCATCACATTGTTTCTTTCGTTGACAGACGTCAATTGCGGAATGGATCAACGTGTCGCAAGTATTTTTGGTTAGTATTTATTTACTGTTTTGATTCCTTTTTAGGTATCCTGAAGGAGGACCATCACATTCCTCCCCCTTTAAGAGGATCCTCCCAAGGAAAGGGAGCGATGTTGGGGGGCCGACGGTTCTTTCCACTGGTGCTAGGAGCAAGGAGCGTTTAGTTTTCTAGTTAATTGTTCTTATGCTTATTCTATTTTCACTAGTTATATTTGGACCTAATCGATACCTAGTTAATAACAATTCCTCATATTTGCCTTACTGACTTCCATGGAGCATTTTCCATTAATTTACAAATTATATGTCATATTTTATTATAGTTCCTAGATCCTTCGTTCCTAGTAGTTACATTTTAATCCATTATTAGTACAACGTCCGTTTTCTTACCATACTTTCCAATTTTCGTTTTGTTCTCGTGAATCCGTGAATCCGTTCGGTTGTTCGTCATGAATGCTATTTTCTTACTAGTTACGGTTTAGTCAATTGTTATTACTAGGTTACATTCTTTCAATCATCTTTTCTTAACAACTATGTTTTAAAATGTTCTAATTTTCCTATTTATCTCAATTTATTTATTTTTTAGCCACCTACTTACGTCACCGGTTCTCTCTCGTTTGGTGTTAAGGATCTGCTTCGAGGAAGGCTTATGCTCCTCGTGGTCACCTTCCTTCCTTCCTAGTGGTGAATGCTTAGCCGAGGGCCAGATATTGACTTTCTAGTGATGGTCAGCGTGGGAGTATCCGGTGGTATCTTGCTTTTTCCTGTTCCTTTCTAAT
Source organism: Chrysops caecutiens (assembly GCA_963971475.1). Lineage (NCBI taxonomy): Eukaryota > Metazoa > Arthropoda > Insecta > Diptera > Tabanidae > Chrysops > Chrysops caecutiens. The sequence goes on from OZ020567.1 coordinate 65,484,984, forward strand.
TTCATTTCTCGGATCATTTAAGATATCTCTTCTTTCCTCTTGTAGAATTTTTCCTCTTCGTCAGGGTGGCCTTGTCTGCCTTCTTCCGGTTCACCCAGGTTGAGGTGGTGATACAGCTTGTCGGCTGATTCGAGGATGTCCTCCCAAATACTGTTGCTCATTCCCAAGTTTTCCACGTCTCCAGCATAGCATGCAAGGATGTCTTCCCACATGCTGGTGGTCCGTCCTATCCTGGCGGTTGAGGTCTCTGGGCTTTCTCTGGGTCTGGAAACAGCGTCTAGATTATGGATTTCGACGATAACCTGCAGCGGACCCATGCTGATTTGTATTTTGCTGGAGGATTCCTCAAGAATGACGACCTCTGGGTAGTTATTCCGGCTTCCGAGTCGTCCACCTTTCGTGTTCGGGACGGGCATCTTTGTGTTCTCGTAATTGTAACTGTTTGGTATTATTATTCTTATCTCTGGGTATTTTTATTTATTGTTATTGTTATTATTATTATTATTATGTTATTGTTTTTATATTTTTTTTTCTCACTTATATACTAGCTCTTAGGTTTCCGAGGGGGCCTGGGTTTCTCGGTTCTTAGTAGCGGTTTCTCGGGCCGTAGTAGGGATTTCTTGGGCCGTAGCATGGATTTCTCGGATGTTGATTATCTGATCCCTCCTCGAATTGGCATTGACACGAACTGAACTCGGGGCTCTCGTTGCGAGCTTATACGTGAGGGTTGTGCTGGCCGTGAGACTCTTGTTTTACAGATTCATACTGTGATCGCGATGACCATCGCCATTACTAATCCTGCTGATAGACCAGTCGTGGTGTGTAGCTGGATTCTACTACGACGGGCTTTTCGGTTTCCTTGATTTGGAGGTCCAGTGCCTCTATCGTCTCGCTATACTCCTTGTAGTGCTCACTTAGCGCGATCGCGTGTAGTATCTCTATTTGTTCTTTTTGCCTTTCCGTATTTTCTACCGGTATTTTATATTTTGCGAAGTCGATTTTAGGTGGCGGTATATTTTCTGCCTGATGTATGTGTAAGGGGTGCCTCTCATTTACTTTATAAGGAAGGGTATACTCGGCTAGATGGTATATGCACTTCCTTTTTAACTCTATTATTCCTAGACCAGTCAATTGGTAGGATAGTTCATTATTTTTGCATTGGCTTATTAGTGGGGTTGGTTTTAGGACCCAATATAAGCAAGCGTTGTCCTGTTGCATGGGCGTGATTATTGGTCTCACTTTCGCCAATATTCGTATTCGGCAACTGACCGGAGCCTGATCTGTTGCTTTGAACAGTGCCGGGTATGCAGTCCGTGCGTGTAGGTTATGTCAGCAATGGGTCCCCGTGTGGGCAGATGCTGTATGTACCGTTTACATGGGTGCATTGAATTCGGTAATTCATCTCTGTTAAACCGAAATTGTGTTGCGATCGACTGGTGTTTAAAAAATATGTACTCTCTACGTCGTAGACATAGTAGGAATTGTGGCCTGTTTCAATCGGAGTGGTGTAGATCCTTTTTAGGGTGTATGGTTGTTCTTCTAATAGGGTTTTTTGTATTTGAATCAACGTTCCTCCTTGGCCGCCTGCGTAGTCTGCTGTTGCTATCCTTTGTAAGATAATTGTGTCCATGGTGGTTTTTCTTCCGTTATATTTCTCAGAGGCGTTAGTGTAAACCTCTAGGATCTGCTTTGTTGGTACTAGTAAGGGACTTAATTCCCTTCTGTTTAGGGCTTCTAGTGCTATGAACAGGTCCGTGATTTCTAGATAGATCTGTTGTAACTCTCCTAGCATGAATATTGTCAGGTCGTTGAGCTCCAATCTTATATGGACTTTCCGAAGTTGGTCCGAGTGGTTGGCTATTTTGCTCATTTTTACCCTAAAGTCCTCTACTCGTTGCACCAGCTTGTTGTGTCGTTCGGCCATTTCATTGTTGGTGTCGCTCATGGCCTTCAACGTAGTCTTCATTATCGTGACTTATTTCTTGGCCAGGTCCCATTTAGTTTTAGTTTCCTCTTCTAACTCGCTCAGCTTTTGATGGATATCTTTCGAATCTTCACTGTCCATTGTTGCGAATACTGTTTTCATAATCTTGCCACCCAGATTCAGTAGTCCCCTTTTTGCGCAACTTCGTGACGTTAGTGTGGAGCTGGTTTTCATTATAAAGTCCTTTTTCTGCGCCACCTGTCTTTTTATTTCTCCCTGCCAGTGGTGACAATTTTTTTCTCCTGCCAGGCTGCTGGTGTCGGTGCAGAGTTGATTTACGGCTCCCTCACAGTCATTGATGAATTTTAAATGTGGCTCCCACGTTGGTCTAGGTAGGCGTGTAATGATAATCTATTGGTCGTGGCGCGTCTGCACCTTCCTTAGGGGCTCGAACAGCACTCCATGATTCTTCATTGGCTGTATTTCCACTGGTGTTTGCTGGATTAGGGCTACCACCAACAGTACTATTATCAGTGTAGGTACCATTCTGGAAAGACAAGGGTGTGGGTTTTAGTTGAAGAACTTCAACCTATTGTTGTGGATGCGCTGTTTCAGGTTTCTTATCAAAATGGTACTGTTAACCGGGCTATTCATGGCTACCACTTTAGAAGGTTCTAGCCAATGCTGAATAAGTTTGTTTTTCCGTGCCGAATTTCGGAGGAGTGCATTTCGTAGTACTCTTTCGATAGGAGTTTTCCTTCTTCCAAATTAGTTCGAGCGGTTTGATATGCCCGTTGTAGTTTATTCCGCAAATGGAGGTAGTAATTTTCATGATCGTAGACTGGTTGTGGGGCTTTCTTGCAATTGTTGGGCAGGGGAGCAGAGAACCCATATAAACTGTCCATTGGGGTTAATTTCGTGGTTGAGGGCATGGTATTGTTTCTGACGAATATCGCCGCTCGCAGATGTTCGTTCCAATTTGATTGGTTGTCGTCGACAAAGTTCCTTAAATAATCGATCAGTGGTTTGTGCGACCTCTCCAACACTCCGTTGGATTGGGGGTGGTAGGCCGTAGTCTCTAGTTTCTGGATTTTAAATAATTTGCAGACTTCTTTAAACATTTCTGACGTGAAATTCGCTCCCTGATCTGTTATCAACTTCTTGCGTATCCTGTAGCGACTTATAATCTCGTCTACGAACGCTTGGGCTACCGTCTTAGCCTCCATGTTGGATAGAGGTACTACGTCCATGAATCGTGTGAGATCATCCTCGAAACTCAGGATGTATTTTTTTCCTTGTGTAGTCTCGGGTAGTGGTCCTACAAGGTCCATATATACCTTGTCGAATGGAAGTATCGCGGTGTCCGTTATCATCATGGGTTCCTTATGTTCCCTGCCTGGTTTATTCAATTGGCATTTCTTGCACCTCTTAATATATTTCCGAATATCTCCTATCATTCCTTTCCAGGTGAACTCTCTTTTCAATATTTGAAATGTTTTGAATACACCTTGGTGGCCTCCCAGAGGGGCGTCGTAACAGTCACGTAGGATGATTTCGATCTCCTGGGTGTCTGTTAAGACTCTTATCTGTGGATTCTCTAGCTCAGGGGTACTACCGTGTACCTCATGTTTGTCGTTTTTATCCTCTGATGGGGTTTTTGTTTGCGTTTCGTCGGTTTTTTCATGTTGCTCCCTTGCTTGCTTGCGGGTGGTCACCATAACTTGGTAGGGGATTCTACTTAGGGCGTCGGCGTTGTTATTTTTTCTTTCCTCTTTGTACTCTATCTCGAACGTATAGTCGGAGAGTTTGTGCCATAGGCGGAGTATTCTGCTTGTGGGGTCTTTAGTCCTTATAGCACCCCTTTGTGGCTTCTGATCCGTGAATACTTTAAAAGGTCTTCCATATAAATAGCACCTCAAGTCCTTCACTGCCCAAACTATGGCCAGGAGCTAGCGCCCGATTGTTGAGTAGTTCTTTTCTGCAGCATTCAATGTACGGCTAGCGTAGGCGATGGGCCTCTCTTCTTGGGGTTGTCCTTGTGCTAGCACTGCCCCTAGAGCTTCTCCACTTGCATCGGTATATAATTTGAAAGGTTCCTTGAAGTTTGGGTACCTTAGTACTGGTGGGTTTATTAATTTCTCTTTGAGTGTGCTGAATGCTTTAGCACAATTCTCGTCCC